>JAQBSW010001341.1:0-137903 GCA_029291075.1 Eudiplozoon nipponicum | reverse complement strand
CGACGGTTCTGATGAGTCAATCTGACTATAATGACAAAATGTATGAACAACTAGACAATATAGAGGTATACACTAAAATTAATAAAGATCCTACGGATAAGCTACAAGGAGAAGTTAAATTATTGGTCAATAACATGATTGCTGAAGGAGAATTAGATCAGGCGCATGGTAACACTCTCATACAAAGAGATACAGTCGCTCCTAGAGTGTATGGTTTAGTAAAGATACATAAACCAGGCAACCCTTTGAGAGTTATTGTTAATGTCCAACACTCTCCAACATATAAAATGTCTAAGTTTCTATGTCATAGAATAAAGAAATATTCGTACTTCTTAGACAATACTTTGATGAATTCATACCATTTGGTTGAGATTGTGGATAAATGTGAGCTAAATGAAAACGATAGATTGGCGAGTTTAGATGTGGTGTCAATGTACACCAATATACCAGTACCTAAAGCACTAGACTATTTTCAGCGTTTCCTGGTTGATCATCCAGTAATATTGGAAGGAAGCAAAATGACGATAAGACACGTCATGGAGATGATGTACGTATGTATGTCCTCCACTTATTTTAAATTTAGGAATGCATTTTATAAGTAGATTAGAGGTGTTCCAATGGGGCAACCACTATCGGTTCCAATAGCTAATATCTTCATGCATTACATGGAGAAGACTCTCTTAGATAGAACGCCCCTAAATCCTAAATTGTATGTACGATATTTGGATGATATATTAGTTATTTGGAATCACGGGGAGGATCAACTGATAAATTTCTTAAACATAGCAAATCAGGTGAGCGAGCTTAAATTTACAATTGAAAATGAATCAAGTGGCGAATTACCATTTCTGGATGTCAAGTTAATTAGAAATGGTACAAAACTAGAACGGGATGTTTATAGGAAGGATACTTACTCAGGTATCCTTCTTAATTTCGATTCAAATCATCCATATAGAATGAAAATCGGTATCTTAAAATCGATGATAATAAGAAGCTTAAGATTAACAGATAAAAAACATAGAGAGATTGAATTAGGGAGACTGCGAGAAATATTCAGTGCTAATGGGTATCCTCTAAAGTTAATTGAAGCAACTATAATGAGCGTTATAAGTAAATTTAATCATGACTGGAAGTACGTGAAGTCAAACAAATTAAAAGATGACAGGAGGGTAATGATTATACCTGACTCTAAACTAAGTAGGAAAATCAAAATGATAGCAGCAAAATACAATATACGTACTATTTTAAAACAGACCCTTACCCTGGGTATTAAACTTCCCAACCAAAAGGAGAAAATAGAACCGTTAGACACATCAGGAGTATATGAAATTCCATGTAACGACTGTAACCTGATGTATGTGGGTGAAACCATGCGCCCAATTAAGGTTAGACGAGGAGAACATAAAACCGCATGCAAGTATGCCCATGTTAATAGATCAGATCTTGCACGCCATACAGTAGAGACAGGACACACCATTAATTGGGATGGGTGCAGACGTATATCAATCTGTAGCCGTAACAGGTCGACTAGACTGATTAGAGAATCCATCGAAATTAAATCGAGAAATGACATAATGAATGAAACAGCCGTAGAAAAACCACTAGGTCCTATTTGGAATACAGCACTAAATAATGGTAGAAAACGAAGATTAAACGAATCAGAATCAGAATCAGAAACTCGCTCAAGTAAAAGAATAAGAACACTGGACTGATATTAACTTATAGAGGTGGAGAGTGTGTAATTCAATATCGCCCAATTAATTTTTGATTAACTTATTATTTCATCCTTGATTACTTGTTATATTATTTCATCTTTTATCTTACGTTCTGTTGTTAGTGTAGCATCTTTTAACAAACATTTATTTGCATCTTTCTTTATCTAACAATTTTCAACTTCTTTTACGACCCCCTTTTAATCTTTATTTTAACTATCCACCTTAATAGAATACTTTTCCGTTTTGCTAACTCTAAATTATTTACTTTATTCACAGTATCTCGCCCCTTCTCTCCGGGATGCCACTCGTAATTACTTCATTTAGGATAGTACGTGTAAAAATAGGTCTGATGTGTGCATTTAGGAAATGACAGTTATCATTTTAGTTTTATGTGAATTTCTGTTACACGTGCCGTTAATTACATGTAACAGATTATTTTTCAGTCTTAAGCAAACACTCACACACACACAAACACAAACACACAGAGGTGGCATACGCTTATCTAGTGATTAGTCAGATGTTGCTAAATCGCTGTCATTTCACTGGGATGAGTGTACACGTGCAATAGTTGATTACTCCTCAATCAAAACCAAACGAGAATACATACAAACAGAAATGGCGTACGCTTGCAGACATATACACAAACAAATTTGACAGACACTTTCCTAGCATTTTATGCATAAGAGATCTAACAACAAGTATAAATGTGGCAGTTTAAACTAATATTTCCACTTGACATATTGATTGTCAACTTATTGTGATGAGCTTTCCATTGAAAAAGATTTCCGTATCTGGAAATCGAAAATTTTGGAACAAAAACCAGAAAGACAGCGGATGCAAACAAATCGGATCGCAACCCGATAATCAGGTAAATTTAAATACCATTGAATGCATTACATTGAACGCTTAGTTTTAGCATTTCCGTTTTAGTGTGTGCTTTTGTGCAAAATGAGTTTTAAATTATTATCAATCACATACCAACTTTGCTGATTTTTTCGTTCAAAGCTCAGCATTATCTGAATAATTCGCAAACAAACTGAAAAGAAGAGACAAGTAGCACGATATCTCAGAACAACAATGCCCAGCAATACAAAAGTCAAAAGTGAATAACGTGTCACTGCCATATTACCACAAAAATTGCAAAAATACATATAAATAACAACAGAAATAATATTTTAGCAAAATTATTAGTGAGAGTTACGAAAGAGAGAAAGAGAGACAGAGAGACAGAAAGAAAGAATACCTAGTTACTATGAGTAAATTTATCAGGATAACTCACAGAAATGAGGCAAACTAAACCTCTTCACAACACCATTATGGCCAAGTTAGCATTCGGGCAAGGCAAAATCAGCAATACAACTTCCTTGCAGCTTTCACTGTATCATGTCATAAATAAACCAAACCTCGCAGCTAACTTTTCCCTACTAAGAAAAGAAAGTTACGAAGATGATTCTGCTAGACATCAAGACCGCCACTGAGCTCGATTCGATGCCATATAACTAAGGTTTCCTAACCGAGAATTATAATGTGCACGTGGACCCCATCCTGGAAGACGAGTGGGTCCTATACTACCCAATTTGGATGTAAGTGACTTCAACTGTTTCTGCCATGTCAAAATCTGCTCACCTTGTTTCTTACGCCAATCTGGTGCTGGATGAGAGAACAGAGCTCTATTAGGTAATCAAATTGAGGAGCAGATCCAACAATACGTCTAAGGATGTCAACGTTGGTTATTCATTGTTGATAACCAGAATGTGCAATACTTCTCAAACAACGATGGTCGAATGCCTGTAAGCGTCTAAAATCATCAACTCTAAGAGGCCAAGTTTCACTAGCGTATAATAAAACTGAGCGTACATGTGCATGGTAAACACGACCTTTAAGGCAGAGCGAAATATTCTCGTTTCTCCATAAATGAAGAAGGTTCGAGAAAGCTATTCTAGCTTTCGCGAATCTCATTCTGACCTCGTCAGACATATTGTCCAAATTATTGAAAGAGCTCTCAAGATATGCAAATCTGTCAACTATGTCTAGATCTTCATTCTTCGATCGCAGCGTTGGAGCGAATGCTGGGTGATTCTATAAAAGTATCTTACGTTTAGAGGGTGCTAATTTCATACCGAAAGACAGAACAACGTCTGATAATCTATTCAAAGTGGCCCCGGCAGCATCTCGATTGTCGAATAATAGTACGATATTAGCCGCATAGTTTACCGCCCGGGAGAACTTCAACACATGCAACTTGATTGCGCGGAACAGTGTTGTTCATAATAGCATCGATTACAAAATTAAACAAAAAGGGGGGAATTGGACAGCCTTGGCGAACACCACTGCTGGTTGCAAAGTTATGCGTTAATTCATTATAGACCTTAACGCGACCATAAGTATTTGTGTAGAGAGCGCGTATAATATTAACAAATGTGGGCACAGCGCTTTTGGACAGAATATTGAATAAAACATTGCGATCAACCGAATAAAATGCACCCTTGAAGTCTAGAAAGACGGCTATTGTGAGACGGTGATACAAATATCTCTGTTCAAAAACTCTCCTTAACGTAAAAATATTATCTATACAACCTCGTCCTGCGCGGAATACGGCCTGTACTTCTCTTGTATGTGATTCACGTGAAGCGCTAAGACGACGTAGGATATACGAAGCAAATAACCTTGATACGACCGGAGTCAAACTTATACCACGATGGTTATCAAACGAATTACGATTGCCTTATTTGAAGATGTGAATTATGGTCAACTCATTCCAGTCAAGTGGTACGGTTTCCTCATTCCATATAATATGAAAACGTTTGGTGAACGCTCCTGAAATAATATCGCCACCATCCTTAGGCAATCCTGAAGCAAATCATCGGGGCTTGCGGCTTTGCGACGCTTAAGAGATAGGATTGTATCACGTACTCCTAACTCTGATGGTTATTCGAGATTAAAATTTCATACTTTTGATGCCGGCATGCTTTCGGGCATCGAAACTGAGGCGAGTGCCCAAGAAACGTTTTCATTGAAGTGTTCAGACCACATATCAAGACGACTTATTTTATCGGTTATTAAATGGTTGTTGCAATCATTTATGGTTTCAATAACTTAATTTTCTCAGACCCGTTGCGCGAATAAGTTGAAACAAACAGCGTCTATTACCTAACACAAACGCTTCTTCCATTTCTTCAGCCTTTCTGGACCAAAATTTTCGAGATCGACTTTTAGACTGAGCTTAAGTTGGCGTCTTATATTGCGATGAGTATTATTATGAGCCGAGTCAGGTGATATTTGGTGGATTGTTTCGAGTATCTCCATAGATTTTACAAAGAGCGAACGAGTATTTCTACGAGGGGCCTGCAATGCCACAAACAATAGAACCTGCATTATGCATGTTGGAACTTATATTGGACCAACGTAAATTCGGATTTTTGCTATCAAAACCAATTAACTTAGAACTTAAAATATCTTCATAGTTTTGTCGGAAGGTCAGTTGTTCGAGTCTGCCTACATCAATTTCGGGTTTACTTTTATTTATTTTCCCGGAAAATTTTAGTGTAAATCTACAAAGGATAAGTGCATGGTCCGAATCGATATAAGTGTTTTACAAAGAACGGAAATCCTGAATACAACCACGCCATTTGAGTCCATCGTTGTTCGGGTGCTGGAGCACGCCATGTAGAGCAACGTCAAACACTACGTCTGAAGTTTGTACTACTAAAATATAATATATGTTCCACCCAGCTATTCAAAGGCCACTCACCATTATCGTTGCGCGTCTAGCTTAAATTGTATCATCCACCTAAATGAAATTCTGTGGTACTTATGCGCCCAACTTGAGCATTCATGTCACCCATAACCAAGACTATATCCGAACTTCGTGCTCTACTTAGTAAGGAGCTTAGTCCGGAGTCAAAAGGGTCCTTGTTTTCGTCAGTGCTGCAATCGGTAGGAACATATAACCATAATATTAATCATTCAAACAAAGAATATATGAGCAAACTTACGAGGTACGCAACAGGCATAGTTCTTTTCTGGATCTGTCAGGAGTGCCTCAGTAAGCTCTTCTTTAAGAGGACCGAACAATACAAGCGGCCGAGATAACAACCAATCAGGCAGAGCCCATGGGATTACAGTCTCGTAAGACGGTACAAAATTCGCGACTGAACCCGAAGCGGGACATGAAAAACGGAAACACAAAAAATGAGTAAACAATTATAAAAAGTAATCTTAAAAACAAAAAAATACAAGGTAACTATTCGTAAAATTTATATTATTGAAAATCATATAAGTATAAAATTGGAGAAATTTGAACATAGCGTGAGTTGTAGCTCAAAAATAACATGGTAAAATAAGCCACCTCAGAAGATAGTTGCAAATGAAAATACAATTGGCTTCAAATAAACCGTCTCTTCACTCAAAGTAACATACATAAACAAGCAAAAAGCATGTTCTCCCGTACAATGGGTCCCAGAAGATCTCATGCCGATAAAGAAAAATTGAATAAGCCTCTTCACTATAATATTTTTTCCAGTGAACTTTCAAACAAATTCTTTAATCCGGATGTCTCTAGGCAAAAGATGTTACGATGCTTCTTGATCAAGTAATTAATATTGCGAAAAAATGCTCACGAAATATAACACATATTTGCGGCCATCTATCGAAATTTCCACGGTTGTTTGACGAGCAGGATATGTGAGCGACCTTCAGAAAAAATTACCCAGACCAAGCCAGCTGAGATCTACAATTAGATACGATAGCGACGAACTTCGAATTGCGAACTAGAACCCTTGTTTTCCACTTGTGGTTGCGGCAATCTATCAAAATTGACACGACAATATAACGAACAGGATATGTGAGCGGCTTTCAGACAAAATGACCCAGATAAAGCCTGCTAAGATCTACAATTATATACGATAACGAAGAACTTCGAATTGCGAATTCGAACACGTTTTTCACTTACTATAATCAGGGTTGCGATCTTGATATAAACACCTGACCCATTAATTACTTACATATGTTAGTATACACTAAGAATTGTATAGTGTAGAAAAGGCAATTCATCCAGTAGACCGGTTTCGTCCTTATTGGGGACTCATCATGTACTGGCCAGAATTTGCCGTGGACAGGACTCGAACCTGGGCACGTCTGCTTCGGAGTCTGGCGCTCTAACCAATGAGTCATCCTGCCGCAACCTTGATTATAGTAATTGTTATCACCACCCGCGCAACCAATGTTCGTTTAATTATATAACCGTTTTTCACTTGTGGTTGCACCCATCTATCGAAATTGCCACGGTAGTTTCAAGAGCTTGAAATGTGAGCGGCCTTCAGAAAAATGACAAAGATAGCACATTCTGAGAACTTTAATTAGATACGACAGTGAAGAGCATCGAATTGCAGCCTTTCGATGTTCAGGTGAAAGTGGCTAAATCTAATACAGCAAATACATTAGTTCACAAAGCTCTCCGTGAGTCAATAGATATAGTATTTTGGCTATCACCTCTCACCGGCATAAAGGAGAACACCAAATGCATTAGCTGAAGAATGTAGACGTAAGCTCCGCTAATACCAGTGACACAGCTCAAGAGAGCGACAGGATTAATTAATTTGACTCAAAAACACCACTCACACGAACCACTGTCCGAGTTAATCTTATTCCCGTATCTTTCTTTTCATAAGTTACTCTTAAGATAATAACAGTGACAATTTTTGAAACAGCACACTGAAAACTTATACCAAAATTCATACTACTCTAACAATGTGTAAAGATAAAACCACAATAGTTGGTTAAAGAGGCATTGTCGCATTACTTTTAAATGAGCAAAATAATTATGCCCCGCCACTCAGTTTGCATCAATTTATATTATTAAATTGTAGTAAAAATCCCGTATAGATTTTGCGAACCTTGTCTAATCCGAAACGAAATAACTCCATAAATCAACGGTTTCAGTGGCTTGATCATCACAGGAAAGGGGTAAGCCTTGCTTTTGATCGCGCAACGACATTGAGGATTCACGATATTTTAAATAAGAGATTTTTTATGTGTTTCACGAGCCGCGCTTCTGAGATTGAAATCACCCTCGCATATAAACATTTAAATGGAAATATTTTATACGTCCGATTTCTAAATACAATTAACAATTTTAAAAGCATAAACAGTATTACGCAAGTGTTGCTATTGTATGCAAAATATATATAACTCATCAAAAAGATTAAAAGACTGGGTACGATCTTTACTGACATTTGCATTAACGCGCGTTGCAGATTTTCAGTGTTAAAAGAAAAACAAACAGGAATTCATGCTTGACTGACGAAAAACAGTTTGACGCATTCCAACGCATTTCATTAATGGATTTATAGATGCTGTTCAATACGACAACAGTTCTAACTGCTGGTGTTCAACAAACGCATTATGTACAGAGGTTAAAACTGAACGCTTTTTAAAGAATAAGACCTTATGTTTAGCAGAATTAGTTTACGTTAGTGCGACCCCGAATAAGGTTACTTGGTAGAACTTAGTGTGCACCAAACAACATTTGTAAACTTCTAGTCAATAAAGATCTTTAATTTAGCGTTAAATTGACAAATACGCCATGCTTGGCTGGGTCAATCTCGGCCTTCACTGTGTGCTACAATTTGGCGTATTCAAGGAATTTCATAGCACTAATCAGTAAATAACTTAAATCCCATTTACTGTGCAATCTTCCACGTTTGTAGATCTAACTTGATCGCGGCGCAAATGCCCGCGTATTACAAATCACCAGACAAGCGATCCTTGGACTTAAACGACAAATGATCAGCAAATACAGCTGACAGCGCACTGTGAGACTGATGACGTGTATTCAGTTCCAGTACAAAGAAAATAGCGCCGTCAAACAACTGTTGAATGATTCGCTTTTAATTCGTACATAGGAGCAAATCTTTTTAGATCACACCTAGGCGGATCATGCATAAGCGTTGAGCCCTGACCGTTCTATGATTCGGTTTTAAATCGGCCATGATGTTATCCGATTTCTAGCAGCACGAATGATGCAGTGGTTAGAGTCGCAGCCTATGAAGCAAATGTTCCGTGACTCGTGTTCCGTCCGCGGCAAATTCTGGACAGTACATAATGGGTTCCCAATAATGACGAAACTGGTCTACTAGATTAATCACCTCGCAACCTGATATCAAGCTGAGGTTAGACAGACTATACACAAAATTAAAACCTGTCATTAGTCTTCAATTTTGGATATATATATATTTATATATATATATATATATATATATATATATATATATATATTCCGTGGTAGAAAGAAAATTATTAAATATATGAGAGAGGACATGTAATCCATTGAATAACATTTATTAACGAACAATATTTCTACCAGTATGTACTGCCAATATTCTAAGTTCGTTAGAGGTATCTTCTATATAAATAATGGTGTAGACGTCACAAGAAGGCTATCGTTTTAACCAATTCGCAAAAGTTTTGCAAGTTTGTATTAGGTGCCACGAACCTAGTAACAAATTAGTTCAGTTGTGACCAGAAGAATAAACCAAAGACAGCATGAACGGAAAGTATAATCTCATTCACATTCGTTTCGTGCTTACTTATAGGAGATTGTACCGTCCTATTATCCAAAACTCCTCACCCAAATATATAGTGGTTAAAGGGCGTTATACCGGCTCCTACTGATGAGTCGCCAGTAAGCACGAAACAAATGTGAATGAGATTATACTTTCCGGTCATGCTGTCTTTGGTTTATCCTTCTGGTCACAACTGAACTAATTTGTTACTAGGTTCGCAACACCTAATACATACCTGCATATATAATAGTTCTCCGCAAAAAAACAAATTTATCAGGGATAACTTAGCTTCATTTGCTCGAATTATTCTCTTGAAAAATTCAGCTGGAAGATCACTCGCAAAGGGAAAATTCAGCGTTATTCTTTTGATGCATTTTCCTTGATCTAGTCAGGTCTCGATTCGAATACTTTTCCTCAAATTATCCGTCGCGATATCCATTAATCCTCAACGTTTCGCGAAGCAGATTGAGCTCGAATTCAATGGTCTTAGATGAACAAATCCTTTGTATTCCTGTACCAAAATTGATTATGAGGATTCTTTTGTAAATCTTCGGTAAACTACCGAAATTATGAATATGCAGCCCAGCCCAGCTTGATTTATTGTGAACCGAACTTGAGATGTTACCTTCTCCATCTCGTGTTATTCCTACGTCTAGAAATGAAAGATATTCGGCTTTTTCCACTTCAAGTGTAAATTGTATTACATCGTCCACCGTTTTTATATGATTTAGCAGTGCATTTATATCGTCATTCTTTCCAAAAACCATTTAAGTACGGTCAACAGTGTCAACAGATAAAGTACATCTGGTGACCTTGCCTATTTCTTCTGAATATCGCAATATTTGAGAAATTGTAGGGTAAAGGTTAAATATGAAACGAACATTCCTGATGTACGAATTATATCAGTGGCTGGATTGGAACAATTATTATGAATAGCCATTAAAATTATACGGATTTGTCAGGGCGCCCCTAAACATTGTCGAATGAAAACGGTGCATTTTTATCTTTTTAAAAAGAAGAAGCAGGACATAATGAAATCAAATGTATCAGCATTGTCATATTTTAAGATACGATCTATTTTCTTGTGCTTTCCATACAAATACTTATCCTTGAAGATAGAAAGTAAAAACAGGTTTGGTACAAATGATCGATTAATGTGAAACAAGACAATGATACTATTGCATTGTAAATGAAAAACAGTCAGTAGACACGTTAAGATGGCAACTCAAAACTTAGAATAAAATTTACCATTTGAGCGGAATTAACTGCGACTTATTCGTATCTAGAAACAACTCATACCTTATATAATTTCTACAAATAAATCCACATCACACACAAATAGATTTTGAGCAATTATTTACTGATAAGCAAATATTGAGACAGCCGTAGCTCTAGTGCAGATCAAAGTTTAAACATCTTGCCGATTCATAAGGCATAATTTGGGGAATCCTTCTCATCAGCAAAATCTATGAACCCATATCATCTAAAAAAATAATAGGAATAAGGGCAAATTACACATTGAGAGTGAAACAGGGGAAGAATTACACGGGTATATATTCTTAGAATATTAGCAACAGACACAAATGTCGGGTTTCTTTCCGAGTGTTCAATCTGCTAGTACATTTACCTACGAAGACAACGGCCTAAAATGACTTTTTATCTTTGAATACTATGACAGCTTTTAAGAATAGGTATCGATAACGAAAAGAATAGCGATTAATTTTGCTAAGCATCGAACACGTGTGTTGCTCTAAACGCTTTTTCTACACATTCTGGACAGACTTTCAAATTAACTTACCTGGTGCAGCAATAGTATCTGCAGAACCACAATGTTGTGAGTCAGCTAATGGTTCAGCGCTCAGATCACGACTGGTTTGACGGCCTCCACGATTCGAAAACCGTTTAAACAGGGAACTCGCTTGTCCAGATCTTTGAACCTTTTTTCGTCCTGTTGTACCATCTAGTCATAGGAATTATAAAAAATAGACACAAACACACCCATAACAATTTGAATGCGTAAATTCAAATTCAATATGAAGGTAAATAAAAAACGAAGCTCGGTTCTCGCAGAGCTGGAACATGCGAATATTTTGGCCATAAAAATGGATACACGAAAATAGAATTCTAAGACAAGAGACATAAGAGACTGGACATTACCGTTGGTGTGATGGTTTTTGTGCCTTTAAAACACGTTGGATTTTATTAATGGCTCTAAAGCATTTTACGTTCCTTATACTAGTCTGGCCAACGAAAAGATATCATACCCACACTCTGAATACCTAGTGTTTACATACAGCCCACACATAACGAAAAATCTCACTATTTTTGGTGGCGGTGAAGCATCAATACTGTTTTTATAATGCTGCGTAGTAATAGTAGTAGTAGTAATAGTAGTAATACCTAATAGTTGTTGCAACTGAGCAAAATAAAGCGAAATTGAATTCTCTGTGCATTAACTGCACATTTAGTGGAAAAATAATTTGTCACTTGAAACACAAATAAGAAATAAAGGTGAAGCCCTTGTTTAAAAGTGTCGCTACAGATTTATATACAAATTTCAAGCCCAAAAGTATGCAAAAATAGCATAGTATTATCGGCAAACTAAGGTTGTGAAAAGGAAGACCAAAAGGGTCGTCTACATTAAAATCAAAAGCAGTAGTTATTGAAGATCTAATCGCTGAAACACAGGAAAATATACCATTGCGTAAACATTACGTATCAAAACTAAAATTAGTCGCATGTACTAACGGTAGTTTTGCCACGTTTTGCGACTGACCAAATAAAATAAGATCGATGATTATCTCAATTTCTTAAACTTCATTTTTTAAATTGCTATCACCGCTCATGCAATCAATTATTCTTTATTGGCTAAATACTTTACTAGTTTTAACTTTCAAGTAAATGCTGAAAACATTTTATAACACCCATTTATTATGTTTGCGGACATTAAATGAACACTACCGCCATATTTAAACAACCACACAACTAATCAAAACTACCACAGTTTTAATCTATTGATGTGATTCGAAGCTGCTAGTTCATTATCCAAGCACAAAGGCAGACTAAATGACAGAAGTTTTGATGTGTTGTGCGAATGATTACCGAAATGATGGGATTAATAATTTCTTCAGGGCAGCAAGCTTTAAAAAAATAATGATCACTATCCGCGCAAGATTTCAATGCTTAGGTGATAAATTAAATTAAAAGAATTCGTCTTAGGAGCTCCAGACTATCCAGTTGGCTTTTTCAATCAAGTACTTGATATACAACATGTAAAGCAACAACAAACTTAGATTCGGATAGCCCATACGAGACCTATTTTGGTCTCAGTTCTATCAACTACTTTTTGGTTGAATAGTAATGTCTAATCAATCAAAAAATAGACAACAATATGCCTTATAAAAAATGAGTGACAATATTTAATGCTCTGTTATACTCAGCGTGGTGTTGTCAGCCTCTTCATACATGTTCTAAGTCGAACTATAAAAAACAGGAAGGAAAAAGCAACAATACATCCGGTAGCAATGCGGTAAAGCAATTAAGAGCTAACCGGCAGACAAATAGCACGAGCTCTATTCACAGCCGTGACAACAATTTATGGTTTCTGCGTTTCAAACTAGACATCAAAATCAGTATTTTGTGACTCTGTCGGTTTAGGAAAAAGTAGATTAGCATATTGATTTTCCTTTTTACGTGGCAGGGTATCGTTATAAGCGCATGATGATTTACGATTTAATTTCTTCGTTAATTGCCAACAAAAATAAACACATTATAAGGCAATTTCACGACAAATTTTGCGCATTAAAGTCAAACTAAACATAAACACGCAAGATTTAGATTAAGATCAGTGTATCCATCAACAAATTCAGTTTAACGATAGATTTGCACTCATTTTTTCTTTATGTAGCACATACTTCCAGTCAGTCTTATTATCTGGAGTTTTGTTTCCTTCACTTGTCTATACAGATTGGTTATTTCAGTCTAAACCTCCGCCACCCATTTGTTCATCATAAAAAGCAAGTCGAAGTTGAGTTAAAAAGCTATTTATAAAGAATTAGCGTAGCCATTAAACATTCCTCAATGTTTACATAGCCCTTCGCCACAAATACGGAAATAATTATGATTGCGTAATGAAATATAATTCATAGTTGACTCATTTATCAGATCAAAAATACTCTTATAAAAATAAACATAATGTCATGTTTACAAGTAACGCTATCATTATGCCTTACATTTTACTAATTACTTGCGTAACATTTGTTTAACTAGTTTAGCATATACCAATCATGAAAATAAGTGCTACGCCTAGTCGCATTGCTCCATTCATCTCCTAATTAGTTTAAGTATGCACTAATTTTCAATAAAAATTAGTCAATAATACTGTTCCCGAGTCATGAGTCAGAATTTCATCACATCATCTGGCAAATCAGCCTGTTTTAACTGCATGGTGAGGACGTACATGCTGGCATTGCAAGGGTCACATTTACGCTTTGTCTCCACATCGTCGGTACCCTCAAGAGCGCAGATAAAGTACGCCACTGTAACCTCAAAAAAAGATAAAAAATCACTCAAAATAAACAGAGAACGAGGCAACTGCCCAATTTAGCGCGACAAACGATTAGCTTATCGTAAGACTAATACATAGCGTGTCTGTACAACTGGAAATAACCACCACCAACGTATACCTGTCGCGCTGCATTTAAATGTGAGCGCTATGTATTAGTGTTTATTTCAATGATGCAGTCTCGTTAATGTAGTTCTATACGAGTATTTAATCGCGTATGGTCCTATCTTTGCTTCGTTTAAAATTTACGGTTGTTTTATGCGTTATAGCGGAGCTATGATGTTGGTCTAGGTGACAATACCACGTGGGAGCCTCCAGTGGCTGAGCTAATTTATGAATTTACGACAAAGAGACGCAAAGTTGACGTGTCTCAAACAGTTTGTCTGTCCTCACCAAGCTGCTAAAACTGTCCACTCGCCTAAATTCACCGGCAACCAACCGATGAAGACTGTATTTCTAGTAAAACTAAACACATCATACAGGTTGCGCTCAGAAAAACCAACCAATCAGATTATAATATATATCGAGCCTGTAAATAGTACCAACACAACGGTTTTCAAAACACCGAGCCTGTACCAGCTACTAGCACAATGGATATCCTGCCAGAATAAATTTGACCAAAAGTGAGAATTATGACTTAGGAACACCTGTTATTTGAACAGATCCATACGCTCTGGTCTTAATCGACATCAGTTTTCACATTGCGAGTTAATCACGATATCATTCAATGAAATATATAAGTCATATTCAGACTCAGAACATCGTAAACCATTGAGTTGGTAACACCTGTAGACTCCGCATTTTGAAAACCATTGTGTTAGTACTATTTATAGGCTCGGTATATATTAAATACAATGAGTTGACATTGAAGTCGCATTGTCAAAGACTGTATATGAAATTAAATCCATTACTACTTGAATACACATTCATATAGGAGATCGCATTGCCCACCTGTCGCATATTACTTGACTAAATATATAGTGGGAACAGGGCGTAGTACCGGCTCCCACTAATGAATTGCCATTAAGAAGGAAACGCGTGTGTAGTTGAGATTGTACCTTTTGATCAAACAGAATTTCGTTTAACCTTCTAGTTCTATTTGAATTAATATGTTACTAGGTACGCAATACCAAATACACAATTACACGCATATATATATATATATATATATATATATATATATATATATATGTATATATATATATATATGTATGTATTATTTCTCCGCAATAAACAATATAAAATAATCAGATTATAGTTAATAATTTGACCAATTAATAATACCGCAAAATAAAAAAAATAAAATGCGCGTACTAAATAGTCAGGATGTTGCCTATTTTTACCAAAAAATACATAAATAAATCGAAATAGATGTAAGAAAGAATTCGAAAAGCAAACGTAAATCGAGGAAAATCAGCCAGAAATAATAAAAATTCCATGCAACTCCACTAACAGTATAACAATAGATAAATAAAAAAATAAACAAAGAGCTAGGCCGTTTTACTGTTTTTATTCCAAAGTACGGGCAGTCCAATAATTGCATCTCATACAATTTAAATTTCTATGACCTCAAACGTACATACACAAAATTCAATGCTAGCGTGTGCTTGTGTGTGTGTGTGTGTGTACTCACCTGAACCAACGTTCGTTATTGTCTGACCTGAAACGGCACCGTCGTATGAGGCTGTACGTAAACCCATTCCTGGACTGCTCGGTAACGAACACATACTGCCACCAGCACTACCTGACACAAAACTAGAACTCATACTCCCGTCCATCATCAAGTTGTTGTTTCCACTCTGATGTTCGCCAGTCTGCAGGTAAATTTTAAAAAGACGCAGCGAATCAAAATGTACAAAAATACATATAATTGGAGATCAGATATTTTAGAACACTACGCTCCCAGTCGATGCCAGTGGCCGTATGACAGAATAATCAAGACTTAACAACCGGATCCCGCGATGATTAACGAAGTTCACAGGGGGCCCAGTGTGTAGAATATAATTAATTATGCTCCAGTACAAAAGGGCGTCAGTCGACTACCTCCTTATGCTATTAAGGTGCTTGTCATTGTCATCAGCATCAACATCATCACATCCACCAAAAGAACATTGCATAAATGACGCTTCACTGTCACACTCTAAGGAGCGAACTGGTTTTAGTTCAGACAATAGTACAGCCATCAAAAGAATCAGACCAAGCATCACATTTTTTATCCAAAAATGAATAAACGTATTCCGTTAGGGGCTAGCGAGGTTTAAAATAAAGTTACCAATAAAATTACTAAGGCCCACCAATCGTTAAGCTTGAAATATAAATATGTGAAAATATCGTTTACCGATTCAATAAACTTTAGGTATTAAGGCACACTACGGCGAGGTAAAGACAATCTCACGCTTTAGTTTGATTGCACTGGTAGCAGATATTGATCGAAGTCATGAATTTCCACTTATCTCTGTTACACATGTGTAGCAATAATCTCTGACTGGCATTTTAGCTGGAAAGCGATTACCTAGGATAATTATGGCAGCTGCATCTCATATTCGTGATTTGGAATTATACCCGAAGTCTAAATAATTTCTTAATATGAATGTTTCCTAACCTCGAAATCTTCTTTCATTTTGCATGTTTTTAATAGCTCATATATTATCTTTAGAATCCCATACATTCGATTTCAGACTCTTAATCTAATTGGTGTTTAACAAATTCCGATTTTTGTATGCTACTGTTAATTATTCCTTTTTTTGTTTAGTCATTTTGAACTTGATGAATCACTCTGTTTCTCCAGTATAAATTAGTCTACACGTTTAGCACAGTAATCTATAAAAACCAAAGAAGTCTAAAAGCAATGAATCTTCCTTTCAATTTGACAATATGCATGCTGATATTTGTCTTCTCTCTTTACAAATTGTATGTTGTAGCCCATAGTATTTTTATCAATTGTATCAATCGAGGCGCAAAATAGAATTTTTACAATTAATCTCTAGCATTAGATATTAGACAATGATCGCATTTCTGAATTTTTTGCTAACTTAATTGGTTACTCCTGGCAACCACTGCTAAGTGTTGCTACGTCGTGCTAGCTTCCTTTCTATAAAGTTATTTTTCTGCCAAGAACTAGTCTCGAATAATCTAATCGACAAAAAGTTTGGCATTGTGCAAAATCTAGCAAAATTTTCGCAAGCTATTTATCACCTACAAAGTGAAGAACGCTAACTAATTATTGTTCTCAAGTTAAAAAACAAATTTTACTATTTTACCTATAGTGCTTAATTGGATAAATTTACGAATGATTTAGCGGGAACTTTCTATCAAATTGAAAATCTGTTATCTAAGTATCTTATAAAGGACTCAATACAAAATTAAAAAACATGTATAAATTATCCATGTTAGAATTTGTCATTAAACATTATGACCGAGAACCTTGGCGCCCGTGCGCAGAATTTTCCTGGAGGTAGGCACTGTTCATACGGATGTCAATTAAACATTACATATCTCCAACTTATAGTTACACCATAGTAAAATCTACGGATTCGTTCTTAAGACTATTCGAAAGACCTCCCGTTGGATTTATGGTATATTTGGATAAATTGATATCATTTCTGAAGTTGGCCATGGTGTATAACACATCAATACCAAATTTTATTCTAAAACCCTACACAGATATAGTTACTTATTGTATTATCTCAAGCAATGTTTTAATGCGAAAGTTTTCTGTTCATGCACAGCGCCAATGTGTATAATCATAAAAATTAGTAATTCACGATGAGTCTCCATTGGTGTTTGGAGTTGTGAAGCATTTCCAACTCTATGAACATTAGGATAGTATCTATTTTGATATCGTCCTAGGTTTTTAAGCTTTGTCATTAATTTCAGTGTGATGACATGCGTAAGTGCTTGGACGTTTTATTCACAAAACAAAGCAAATATTTAAACGTTTACTTTTATTCTTTTATTGTCACAATAGCTAAATCGTCAACTGCCATAATTAATCTTATATTAGTTTTGTTGCCAAAATGTTCAGATTCGTGCTACAATGAGTAATTGTATCTGGTCATCTACTATTTGGTAACACATTTCGAATCTGTGAAACAAATTTCCAAGATTCGCTTTCTTCATAAAATGATTTTAACCTGTATCCAACTTTTCGCTTGACGTAAAAACCGACATTAGTCTATAGTGAAGACTCGGTTGAGCAATCAAAATCGGGTTTTTGTTTACAATATTATTCCAATTTTCGTATATATATACATATATATATATATATATATATATATATATATATGCGTGTATTTGTGCGTATGTATGGTCGTGGCAGTTGTGAGGGGAAGGATACCTAATATTGAAACCTTTTAACAGTTGCTTTTTAAATGCAGTCGAAAAAGTTTTTCGAGGGCGTGGCTTAAACTTATATCATTTAGTTTTTTTAAATAAATCAGCAACAATTGACATAGTGCTTTTATTAGTATTCTTTAACATATTTTTCAATAATTCGACTTTGAACTTAATTTACATTTAACTAGTCCCTACCAAAGGCCATCAATCGAAATATATATTGAAGTAATAAAATAATATACCTCAAAAGTTACACGATAACCGTTGAAGCGGTCATATTAAGCAGCATCTAAGAGATACCAAAAAAATATTTTCACACAGAAAAAGAGTTAAACAGATAGATTACTGTTTTCAAAAAACAGGATACATTAAAGCTTCAAAAAGTGTTATTAATAAGATTTGTAATGCCAAGCAGTTCCTGTTAGCAGTCATAAGATATTTATTTACAATTTCAAGTCGATAAAAATGATCTTTTAAAGTTTACAACCACGTGAACACAACTTAATTGGTGTCCGGTACGAACCACGAGCAAGAACAACAATGAATAAGTGTTTGGAAAGAATTCTTAAAACTTTTTTTTAATATCATGAGCCAATAATATATATATATATATATATATATATATCTACACATTTAATTGTAGTCCAATAGTCCCTCTGTCATTCCTGTATATTAAAGCAAAAAAATATCTGCAAGTTAATAAAGACAGTCACACATTTTGGATAGGCGGTGAATATTAAAAAAATTCAAAGGTACATGCTCATAGGAAATCAAACAAAAAAACAAACCGATATCACTATCTCTCACGGTGGGTCCAAGTAAAGCCTGAAACCTAATGACCGTAGGATCATGCATTTCATTGGACCACTCGGGGACCAATAAAATAGGCAGGACTTTCTCTGCATATAATGACAAGTTATTCAGAAAAACTGAAGAAACAGCCTCGGAATTCACTTGCATCCTTACATCGATCGGGGCAAGTGCCTGTTATGACGACACATGATAGTCAACAACAAGCATCTTTACGTTTCCATGTTAGAGAGAGAGAGCATTTTATCATAAAAAGTCCAAACTTCGCAGTTAGTTCTATTCAACTAAGGAAAGAAAGTTAAGGAGATTATTCCACTAAAAATCTACAAGATCACCAATGTGCTCTATTCAATGACAAATCGCTTTGTTTCCAGACGAGAGTGGTGGTGAGACGTTTTCTTAATACTGATACAAAAGCAGATTCTACACTACTGGATTTGATTTTAATTGACTTCAACTGTTTCTGTTAAGTCAAAATTAGCACACCTTTTTTCTTAAGCCAATCTGGCGCCGACTGAGATAATAATGCTATACCGGCAATCGGATTGAAGGCATACGTAAAAACTGAACTAACCAGCGTAATTCATGGAATCATATGTATTTGTATAACGAGGAGCATTTGTTGGTCCAACCAATACTCATCATGCACTATCCTGCACAGAAAAACAAATTTCATAGGTAACTAAGGCTTAACTGCCATAAAACCATAGAAAAAATAAATTTAAAAACAGAAATTTTTTTTAGATAAACTGACATTAATGATAGAAATAATAATTTAGATACACGAAATATTAAAGGAGCTAGATCTATAAGGGGAAGATCTAGCATATTTACCTAAATAAAACACAGAAGTGAGGCAAACTAAACTTCTACACAACACCATTATGTCCAGGTAAGCTTTAAGGTAAGGCAAAATCGGTAATGCAGCTTCATTTCTGTTTTCACTGTATCACGTCATTAACACAACCAAATCTGGCGGCTAATTCTGCCCAACTAAGAAAAGAATGTCACGAAGATGATTCCACTAGAAATCTTCAACAAATTACCACTGAGCTCGACTCGATATTATATCGCGCAGGGTTTCCAAAGAAGAACTACGATGTGCACGCGAACTCCAATCTAGCTCACGAATGAGTCCCATACTACCCAATTGGATGTAATTGACCTTAACTGTTTTGGCCTTGTTAAAATCTGTTCACCTTCTCAATGCCGCGTTTTGCGTACGCGGGTAATAGCTGTACACGGGCAGTTACACAAAGATCCGATATTTCACATTTTCCAATTTTGTTTTGTCTTTGATCGGGTTGACTCATTTTTACTTCAACTGGAAATGCGGTTCTATCAAATCTTTGTTTACTGGCGACGTTTCGGTGCCTACTTTCCAGCACCATCATCAGGCAACACAACACTTATCACAATAGCAGATTTAAGCAAATGTGGTCCATTTTTACTTCAACTGGAAATGCGGTTCTATCACATCTTTGTTTACTGCTATTGTGATCAGTGTTGTGTTGCCTGATGATGGTGCTGGAAAGTAGGCACCGAAACGTCGCCAGTAAACAAAGATGTGATAGAACCGCATTTCCAGTTGAAGTAAAAATGAGTCAACCTGATCAAAGACAAAACAAAATTGGAAAATGTGAAATATCGGATCTTTGTGTAACTGCCCGTGTACAGCTATTACCCGCGTACGCAAAACGCGGCATTGAGAACCCGAATGCTTACACACCGCAAAATATTAACTTCAAAATCTGTTCACCTTGTTTCTTACGCCAATCTGGCGCTGGGTGAGTTAATAATACTGCATTGAGCATTTGAATTGAGAGCGTACGGAAAATGTGACCTAGCATTTGTTCGGCGATCCAAAAATACGTCTACGGATCTCAGTGTTGGTTGTTAGTTTTTGGTAACCTATATGTAGCATGCTTCTCAAACGAACTCTAAGAGGTCAAGTCCCACTTACGTAAAATAAAACTGAAAGTACAGATGCATTAAAAAACGCAAACTTTAAGCCACAGTGAAATACTCGAGTTTCTCCGTAAGTGGTGAAAGTTGGAGAATGCGAATCTAGCTTTCGCGATACGCATATTCACCTCGTCAGACACATTGCCTCAGCTATTGATAAAGCTGCGAAGAAATTTAAATGTGTCACCTAAGTGCATATTTTCAACATGAAGCCGCATAGTTGAGGTAAGTGATGGATAATCATGAAGAAGTAACTTATATTTAGAGATTACGCATTTAATAGCGAAGAAAAAATGACGACCACTAATTTACTAAAGGTGGAATCAGCAGAATCCCGGTTGTCCAATAATAATAAAGTATCGTCTGCATAGTCAAGATCGGTTAACCTATCGCCAAGGAGAACTAATTGTGCATCCTAATTTTTGTACTTAATTGCATAAGGGACAATATTAAATAAAAATGGATACCAAGAGTAATTGGAAATTTGTGCAATAATTTAATTTAGACCATAACGCGACCAGAAGTGTCCGTGCAGAGTACATGTATAATCTAAAAGAACATAACGATACACTAAGTCAAATGATCACATAGGCCTAGAAAGACGGTTATTGCTCGACAGCGATTTACATGTCTCTGTTCCAGTATTTTCAATAAGGGACAAATATGACCTATAAAACCTAATAGTGACCGTAATCCAGTTTGGTGACTGAAATGAAATGAGGCAATATAAGTTAGCTCAAGCAATAGGAATCAAGCTCATGACGTGGTGGTCATCGTGCAAATTGTGATTGTTTGTTTTAAGCGAGGAATAATGGTCGACTTACTCATTCCATATAGCACTACAAAGATTAGTCAACGCGTTCATAAATGATGTCGCCACCATCATTAAATAAGATGGAAGGTTATCGATCTGCAGCTTTGTGATGTTTGAGAGATAAGATTGCCCTTCGTATTTCTAAATTGAATAGTATTTAGATTATTGTTCATAATATCTTTATAGGCATAATTTTGGGAATCGGAACTGATGCTAGTGCCCAAAAAAATTTACCTTTGAAGATTTCAGTCCACATATCAAGACGACACATTTAGCGGTTATTAGTCTTGTTGTAACCATTTATTGCTTCGATAACTTTCTAGAAACTTTCGGCTGCTATCTAAAGCAAACTATTATATAAATCAAGGTTTCGGTCTTGATATAAACACCAATCTTATTACACCCATATACTTTTCAGTATAAACTAAACATTTTACAAAGCAGAAAAGGAGATCCACCCAGTATACTAAACTGCGGCAGAGTTGCCTATTGGCTAGAGTCACGGACTCCGAAGCAGACCTGCCCAGGTTCGAGCCCTGTACACGGAAAATTCTTGGCGTTACTTGAAGAGTTCCCAATAATGACAAAACCGGCCTACTCGATGAATTTCCTTTTCTACATTATACAATGCTTAGTTAATATTGACAACTGAATATGCATGATGGGATTGGTGATCATATCTAGATCGCAACTTTGATTTAAGCAATTGTTATCACTGCCCACGCAACCAATGGTCATTTTAATTATCTAAAGCGAACGCTGCTTCTATCTCTTCAGCCTTTTTGGTCCAAAAAGTTTTAGGATCAACTTTCAGTTTGTTTCAGTTGGCATCTAACATCGCCACATCACGCAAAATACTCTACCAAGACTAAAATAAGATGACAAATTAATAGAGGTTGCTACCAGAAATCTTCAGAAACAAAATTGAAAAACTTAAATTATAATAGCTCACATAACTAGAAAATAGAGTAACCGGATTACTTGATTAAAATAGTTGGAGCCGGCTCTATGTTTCGAGGAATAAATTATTCTAAAATTAGTCATACAACTAACAGTATAGTAAGCTAAAATTCAGGAATGTAAGTATTGATACATTTAACTACAAACGAATAAACCATTTTCATGCAAGTATGTATTAGGTTTTGCGAACCTAATAACAAATTAGTTCAGTTGTGACCAGAAGGATAAACCAAAGGCAGCATGAACGGAAAGTATAATCTCATGCACATTCGTTTCGTGCTTACTGGCGACTCATCAGTAGGAGCCGGTATTACGCCCTTTAACCACTATATATTTGTGTGAAGAATGTGGGATAATAGGACGGTACAATCTCCTAGACGAATGTGTACACCTGCAATAGTGAAGCTAACATCATATAGTCTACGACAATGCGACTTCAACGCTAAATCACACTATATAATATATATATATATATATATATATATATATATATATATATATATATATATATATATATAACGAGTCTGTAAAGGATACTAACACTATGGCTATTGTGTTAATAACCGATACCAACATTATTGCGCTGAAAAGGTAAATCGTAATAACACTATGGTTGCCGAGTCGGTACATGGTACCAACATGATGGATACAGCGAAATTGAGAATTACAACAATTTCTGAACACCTGTTACTCCAGTAAATCCATACACTCTGGCCTTGATCGATATTAGTTATCACATTTCGCGGTAAGCATGACATAATTCAATTCAATATATAACAGTTAAATACTGTTTGTTGCGGAGAACTAATATGTTCGATTATGTTATCCTTAAGGTAGAAATGTGTAACTATTTTGGTAAATCAAGCAATCTCTGCTCTAAGTGGGTTTACAGAATTCCAAATGAAAATAAGACAGAAAAAAGAGAGCGTATCTTTAAATGAAGATGAAATACAGTCGGTCGATCCAACTCGATGGAGAGTCGGATTTTGAAGATAATAACTAATAGTAAACTAAAGTTTAAGGAAAACAATGAAAATGTCAATTACTTACAAAATATACGTGTTTCGAACGAACCCTAACTCGCCTCTGGATGCGCTGTTTGCCCGGGATTACACCCAAACCGCCGAGACCACATCCACTAAACGACCTCAGTAGACGCATCATTTCCTGTTGGTGAAGCGGCTGATTACCACCTGAGTTTTCCAGCGGCTCTGCGCAATTCAGCGACAAATTCAACGATGCAACAGTACCCTGACTTATCGAAAGTGCTGTCATAGCCGCCAGCCGAGCAGAACTGTTGACGAACTCATCTGCCAAATTCCTCGGCATACCTCCTTCACCATGCATTTTCCCAAAACTCTGTGATAAATTTGATACAGTCTGTGCATTGTTACTGTTAGAGGCTAAAATACACGATTTTGGAATCAATTCCGAAGTACTTAAATCGTATTTTGATGTTGAACAACTAGATAAGGCCATTTTTGCTTGATCACCCAAAGCAGAGTCTGTGTCGCTTGCTTGTCGACTGAGAAAATGTGTCTTTGATGACGGAGATGCTAAAATTGTTAAATTAATTATATACGGTGTGTAAAATGCAAAAGAAAAATCATGCAACTCCATAAGTAGACGAATATTGTTTGCGCGGGCGGTGATAACAAATTATTAAATCAAGGTTGCGATTTTGATATAAACAACAATCTGAGTATATATATATATATATATATATATATATATATATATATATATATGTTTGGCAGCACAAAGAAAGCGTTTTATAAGATAGCAAAGACAATTCAACCAGTAGACCGGCTTCAACCTTATTGTTAACTCCTCAAGTGCTGTCCAGAACTTTCCACGGACGGGGCTCAAACCAGGACCAATTTGCTCCAAATTCTGGGACTCTAACCACTGCACTACACTTCTGCACGCTACACACACTTCTCAGTTACATACTAACTCAGATTTTCGGTTTGTCTTTCCTTTGGATGGAGCAACTTTGGCATCTTCTTAGAAATAAAGTTCCGACTAGCCACCCCCAATCTGTCATTAATCAATACACATCACGCGACCTGGGGAAGTGGTATTGGATTGAATTTTTCTATAAGTAATAAATCATTAATTGCACGGATAGCGAAAACAATTAAAATTAAGGTTTTGAGCTTCATATGAATACTACTCCAATTAAATATACATTTATGGTATAAAATAAACATTGCACAAGGTAGAAAATGCATTTCATCCAATAGACCGGTTTCGTCCTTATTGGGAACACTTCAAGTACTGTCCCGAATTTTGCAGTGAACGGGTCAAGAACGAGGACACATAAATAAAATAAAAATAATATCTGTAACCAAATTTTGCTCGTACAAAAAGTTGAGAAATTTATTCACATCTTATGCAGTTGCATGTGCATATTTGAGTTTTCATGTAACAGCGAAAAGTCTCCTTATTAATTAAAGAAGCATATACTGTCGCCATTCATCTAGTATTCTTTTGAGTTTCGCCATGTAAGCAGGACTTTCGATGACAAACTTCGGCATAACTGGTGTGGGCAACAAAATTGTTTGTTGTATTGGCTCGTGGCTGTATCATTTTAGAACTGACAGAAATTTGAATAACAACAGTATTTGTATGTTTGAATAGATACCATAAATCGACAGGCAGGAAGTATTTTATTACTGTAAAACTAAATATGCCATTAATCTAACGGAAATTAACACATTCGATCTTCTCAAAATGATTAAATAATTAATCATACAAGCGTGAAATAATATATCTTAAAGCAATCGATCAAATAAAAAACTAATAAGGCATGGTAACAGAGAAAAACATTTATCTCTTTGTAACAAATCAAATTGTATCGCATTGAGAGGATACGCAAAACGTGACCAAGCTAATGCAGTTGATGAAGCCATTTTTTGTTATTCTAACGAGGCGCATATTTTGGCCGATGTTAAAAAACGCCTATGGACGTCAATGTTGTCTTTTCATTCTGGGTAACCAACATGTGTTACATTTCTCAAATAACAGTGGCCGAATGCCTGGAAGCGTCTAAAATCATCAACTCGAACGGGCGTATACTAAAATTTTGTGTACAGATGCATTGTAAATACGACCTTTAAGGCAGAGAGCAATACTCGCATTCTTGCATAAATATCTATGATTGTAGAAGGTTACTCTAGATTTCGCGATTCCCGTACTCACCTCGTCAGACATATTGCCTGAGTAATTGATAGAGCTTTCAAGGTAAGTAATTCCATCAACTATTTCCAGACCTTCATTGTGCAATCGTAGGGTTGGAGTGAGTGGTGGGTGATCCGGTAAAAGTATTTCACATTTAGAGGATGCAAATTTTATATCGAAAGACGGAACGACTGCTAATCTATTCAAGGTTGCCTGAGCCGAATCTCGATTGTCGAATAAAAATACGATATCGTATGCATGTTAAACGAATGGAGGAGTGTTGTTCCCAATGACATTTATTACAAAATTAAACAAAAATGAGAAAGTGGACAGCCTTGACGAACAACACGGCTGGTAGAAAAGTTGTTTGTTAATTCATTGCAAGACCTAAACGCGACCTGAAAAACGAATAAAACAGTGCAATACACCGAGTCAAATGCACCCTAAAAGGACAGTTATTGTGGGACAGCAATATAGATTTCGATATACAAAAAAATTCCTTAAGGTAAAACTATTAGCAAAACAACCTCGTACAGGCCGGCATCCGGCTTGTTCTTCACTATTATGTGATTCACGTGAAGAGCTAAGACAGCGGAAGACAATAGAAGCAAACAACCTATATACGACTGGAGTCAATCTTATGCCACGATCATTATCTTACGAATTACGATTACTTTTTTAAAGAAAGGAATGACAATCGACTCATTTAAAGCAAACGACCTGGTCTCCGCATTCCATATTGTATGAAAAAGAATTGTCAACGCTCCAGAAATTTTGTCGCCACTCTAAGTAAAGGGCTTTGTTCGGAGTAAAAAGCTTCCTTGTAATCGTCTGTGCTGCAATCGGTAGGAGCACATGCAGATACAACAAAAAGGCAACGTTTATTAAAATGACTAGCATGGATTTAGGTAGATGTATTTAAGCGTGCCGCCCAAAGTCTGTATACATGGATCTATTAAGTTAAACAAAATTCATCTCGTAACCTAAAGACAATACAGACGCTCCATGTGCCGGCTTGAGAAACCTCCGTGTACCCAGAAGCTAGAAGCCAGTAAGGCGTATATAAGGACGGTGTATTCAGTTCTGTAGTGCTCGTAGGATTCTGTATTCTCGTTTTATATGCACAACAGATATCAATTTCTAATTTATCCAATGTACGTGCAAGAGCTTTTTGTTGTCTATTGGTATAATGTTCGCAAATTAAATGCGCCGAAGATAAATCCTAACCTAGGTTTAATGAATGCTAGTTTACTTGAACTGTTATCGATATTTGGCAACCCGTTATTGGGCTCAGTTTTTTGACCAACACCATCCTTATTCATAGTATCTAAAAGACTGTTATTGTTAGATTGAAAAGATGAAAGAGAAGAAAAAGAGCAGAATCGGAGACGTGAATGCAGTAGCCTGAATTCGCTAATCCGCCCTATACGACTAAGCAGATAATGCGACCATATTTATCTTGCGCAACGGCCGATTCACTATGGATCCAATGCAGTTCCTATTGTTCATTTTAATATGTGGGTGTAAAAAACACTAGGTCGTCCAGTTCTAGCTTGCGTGGTTTTTATTAAGAAATTTCCTTATCTTAGAGTCAACCAACCAAGGCTGATAAGCACTATCTGCTTAGATGCCATTGACCAAAATTTCCTATAGCAGCCGAAGCCTGCCCTTCGCGTCTTGCATGCTTGCTCTCATTCCGCCAATACCCATTTAACACCAAGTGTCACTGCGTAATTTGATAAACTCTAAGTTTCACGTGAAACGGGATGATGGCCGTGCCCCATTAGACCTGGCAAGGCTTGTGCTACCAGTCGTTTGGCCGGAAATCTCTATGACTACGTTCAATACTTCGAAAAGTTTTTCCAACCTTCACAATTTTCAAACTTTTTCTCCAACTGTTGACCGGCTACCTCATTCGCAACCTAACGAATGCTTACCCGAACCAGTAGATTGTCAAAATTTTCCACAGCATATCCGTGATTTTCCCGTATATATTGTTTTACTGTCAATTTCCGAGTATATTTTACGTCATAATTGTTCTCCAACATTTAATCTGCTGCCTCATACTTAACTTAGGATATGCGTATCTGTACCAATAGTTTGTCAAAATTTTCCACTGCATATTCATTTCTCCTTAACTGTTGTTTGTTGCCAATTCATCAGTCTCTCTTACATTTAAAATTGAAATATTTTTGACTACGTTTCCTATAGCACTTTAACAATAATGACGTAGATTTTATTGAACCACTGAAAGCTTTTAATCTGTATGCGTGATGTAATCTTGTTAATTCGTCAATAAAAAATTAACTCCATTGTCAAGTATATTTACATCCCAAATGGAAATTTCTTGTAACCTTTGTAATGGTATTTCTCACAGAAATGTATCGCAACAAAAGAAACAGAAAACTATAAATAAGAAACTGATTGCGATTTATTTAATTCGCCACTTGTATTCAATATCGAATACACTAGAGTCCACACATATGTCAAAATCACGTTTGCGAACTTTAAATAAACATCAGCCCATTTTATTTGGCCAGTTGTTTAATTGTGCATGCATATTTTTGTAACAGTATTTAAGTGTGTACGTGTGTGATATTAAAGCAGACGCGAAAATGTGAATCTAAACCTACATCACTATCCTCATTTAATACACATTTCATCAATCAGACGCATTTCATTTTAAGTGAGGGGCGATAGGATATTTACAAGGAGAACATTTTTCTTTCCACTGAATAATTAATGATTTGTTACTGAGACATACAATCGATATTATTTACAGTATATGCAATTATTTATTAAAAACCTAGAAACAAGTTAGTTCAAATAGGACTAGAAAAATATGTCAAAATCAGCATGACAAAAAGATATAATTCCATGTAAAAATTCGTTTCGTTCTTGCTAATAACTCATTAGCAGTGGGCCACCGTTAGGCACTAAATGCACTGTATATTTAGTTAAAAATTTCGTGACTGTTGGACAACACAAAATCATATACGCATGCGTAATAAAGCGGTTATCGAGTCAAATTTAAATAATGTCTATAAAATACAGCTTCATAGGCAATTCACTGTATATAATAGGCGCCATGCCTTCAAAGAATGCCAAGCCAATGATTATAGATATTCCAAATAGAGATTAACAACTATTTTAAACTTATATTACGTAAAACATTAATCACCGTGTTAAAATTGTAATAACCATCATTTAAAAGATTCGGTAGCGGATCCCCGGATGAGTAGTTGTGTAACATTTAAAAGTCACGATTTCATTCCGCGATCATAACTCTGACAGTGCTCCAATTTTGTAAAAAGGCATATTTTGGAGGATTTGAACATAAGCAGACGATCAACACGATTGATAAAAAGGATTATTGTGACAACACTTCATTAATTTGCTGCCTGTTAATTCTCTCGGGCCTGTTCGAACAAACGTCAACTGTTAACAGATGCGAGAGTTTCGCCCATGCCTTGAGCTCTTCCAGTTCAGAATAGTTCAAGATTGGGTTTCCGACTTTGCTTAACTTGGCGTCTAATAGTCCTCCTCCTCCTCCTCTTCCTTATCATCATCATCATCATCATCATCATCATCATCATTATTATCATCATCATCATCATAATCATGCACAGCCATACAAAAACCAAAAGTTACTAATGTTTCACTGCCATATAATCGTGTGTGTGAGAGAGAGGAAGAGCACCTAGTTACTCCGAGTATATTTGTCATAATAACTAATAGAAGTGAGACAATCTAAACCTCTACACAATAACATTATGGCCAAATCATCATTAGAGAAAGGCCACATCAGTAATAAAGCTTCCTTGTGGAATATAATTGTAATAGTATAAATTTGGAGCTGAATTTTCGGTATCTCCACAGACTTATCAGGCCCTACAACAAAGAATATGTGAATCTAAAACGCAACAAACCGAGATATTTTCACAATTCATAGCAAATCATACCTTTGTCCATAATATGTTAAATTCGCACCACTAAGACCAGTTAATTTGGAATTTTGATAATTGTTATATCTTTATTTAAAAGAATGTTGGAGTTTGCTACTATCTATTATAGAAAAACTTACATTTTTAAACATTCATTGAACAAACATTGATTGTGTAATTGGTGGTAACAACTCTTTAAATCATGTTTGTTAACTTGAAGAAAACACCGATCCCATTGTATTTAACCAGTCGTCGAACAACATATATACTTATATTTAGCATTATGGCCAGAAAGAACGTAAATCTACAACGGACGAAGGCATCGTTCGAGAAGAATTATAAGTTGGAAAACGAACAAAAGTCCCAGATGCAACCAAACCATCTATAACTAATTTCTGCAAGATCTATTTGAGTCTACAATTACCTGGAGGCCGAAGGAGGTAATGCAGCGCAACACCTTACAATACACATGATGTTTCAGTAAATCAAGCATAACCTATGTTCTCGCAGCTATGCAAAAGTCATTCACCATTACCAGTCTGCAATGAGCTTAATGATTATATACGACCTAGATGAAATTCTACGTCGCTTAGGAGCCCAACTTGAGCAATCATATTACCTACAATCAACTAACTTCTTTCTCTACTTAGTAGAGACAAATAGTCCGTTTTCATCTGGTCTTCATTCGATTGGAGTGAATGCAGACACAGCAAAATGGCAATGTTGATCATAGTTATTGACACTGGGTTTAGTGGAAGTCTTTAAACGTGTGGCATAAACACGACGGATTTCAGGAATCCATTCAATTAGCTAAGCTACAGCTCATGAACCAAGAATAAAACAAATAATACAAATCTTGATAGAGAAAATTCTGTACTACCCGAGTTTCTATTCCGATAGCGTGTAGATAAGAATGTGCACGCAGTTCCGCAAAATATATATGGTACAGGATTCTAATTTTAGATGCACAACATATATATTTCCAATTTATCCAATGTATATGCTAAATCTTGCTTTCGCAGATAAAATACGTAAATGTGCATGAGACTATACTTTCCGTTCATGCTGTCTTTGGTTTATCCTTCTGGTCACAACTAAACTAATTTGTTACTAGGTTAGCAACACCTAATACATACTTGCATATATATTAGCTCTCCGCAACAAACAGTATTTAACTGTTATATATTGAATTGAATGATGTCATGCTTGCCGCGAAATGTGATAACTGATATTGATCAAGGCCAGAGTGTAAAGATTTACTGGAGCAACAGGTATTCATAAATAGTTGTAATTCTCGATTTCCCTGTACTATAGCATACATTGATATCCATCATGTTAGTACCATGTACCGCCCTGGAAACCATAGTTGTAGTACAGTTTACATTTGAGGTACTATAATATTGGTAACGGGTACTAACACAATAGCCATAGTATTGCTATGCATTACAGACTCAATATACATATCATATAGAGTGAGTTATCGTTGAAGTCGCATTGTTGAGACTATGCGATGTTTGGCTACTCTACTGCAGGTTTACACATTCGTTTATGAGATTTTATCGTCCTGTTATCCCACATTCCTCACCCAAATATATAGTGGATAAAGGGCGTATTACCGGCTCCTACTGATGAGTCGCAAGTAAGCACGAAACAAATGAGCAGGAGATTATACTTTCCGTTCATGCTGTCTTTAGTTTATCCTTCTGGCAATATTTGAACTAATTTGTTACTAGGTACGCAACACCTAATACACAATTTCATATATATTAGTTCTCCGAAACAAACAGTATTTAACGTGAACGCTTAACCCAGAATTAATGTATATGGATTTGCATTAAATATTTGCTACATTTTATCAACATCAACCTTATTCATTGCATCTACAAACGAGTATTTACTAGAGGAAAGGAAAAATGCATAATTGGTAATGTAGGTGATACAGTACCTAGATTTTTCGTATTTACACTTATGGACTCAAAACCTAAGGTGATAAATTTTATTCTGGGCGACGGCCGATGCAGTATGAAATCAGCATTTCTTCTTTTATACATGCACATGTGCGAAATGTAAAATAACACGGTCAATTAATCATAGTGGTAATCATTTGTATTCAGAGTTTTCCTGTTCTTAGTTAGCCTGTCAATCAAGGCTGACGAGCTCCAGCATGAGCGTCAGCAGCGAAAGTTTCCTACAGTGCATATTTACAACATTAACTAATTTACAACACTATATATTTCTCTTGCAAAGCATATATTATATATGTTACTTAATACTAGTGTCCTAGTACTAATTTTGATAATCATCGCTTCTTACTATTCAGTAATACTTGATTCACTGCATGGCCTAAAGTAAATTCTATTGCAGTAGTGCTCCTTAAATTAATTCGAGATTTGATCTCAATTAATTCTTAGTGTAATGTACTGATTGTTTGCGATCACAAATAGACATTCGTTGGCATTCATCCCTCTTTGTAGTGGGGCTTGTCTCTACCAGGTGACGAGCTAAATCAAGAAATGAATGTAGGTATTTTGATTGCCTACTTTAAACACAGTAGATAGTAGAAATATTATTAGACTAACAATGTTCACTCGTTAAAAATCATCCAAAAAATAAAGCATGCACGTTCATACGTCGAATATCATTAACTGCGTATAACAGTAAATCCTTGTGTATGCCTAAGAACTAACACGATATATATATATATATATATATATATATATATATATATATATATATATATATATATATATATATATATATATAATAAACATTGCAAAGAATAGCACACGCAACTTGTCAAGAAGACTGGTTTCATCCTTATTGGGCACTTATCATGTGCTTCCCAGAATTGTTGCAACCGGGGCTCCAAACAAAACACATTTGCTTCTGTCTTTCCAACCATCTGCTTCACCATCCAATCAGCTTACTACATGCACTTTTCAGTTATATAATAACTCATGGTTTAAAATCAGTCTTTCGATCAGATAGAGCCTATTGGGCATCCCATTAGAGATAAATTTTAAACTGACCACCCCCGATCTGTCATTATATAGAAAACTCCATACCACCAGAATTTTTTATATTAAAATACAGAATTATGACAGAATTTTAATATATGACACCAACGTTTAATTTCATCATATAAACAGGTGTTATGGTTTAAAAAGATGCCGTATAGACTTCACCTGAAATAGATTGACCAAGCAAATATAAATCCACAACAAACAAATATAAGTTGGTATAAAAATGAAAAATAAATTGAGCGTACGGCTTGGGTGGCACAGTAAACAAGTTCCAGGACTGAACCAAATGTGCTCCAGTTCGAAACCTTTGTTGGCATGTCACAATTTTTACGGGACACAATATGTTTAAGTATAGATGTACGTGCTACACTAATCTGATTATGCAACAACCCGGTTGGTATGTACTCCGACAAGCGTGAATTCAATTATCTACTGCATCTGCCTACATTTGAATGCCTACAGGAATAATTCCAGTTATGGATAAAGTTGGATGTCAATTGCAGTGGAATCTTATCCTTTACACTAAGAAGAGGAATTTTGATGATGGATGTTTTCATAGCTAAGTCAGCTGAAAAATATGTAGAGTCAAATCGGAACGCAATCTATCTCTTATGCGCTGCATTGCCTCTGCAAATTTATAATTTAAGCGAATATACTCAGGTTTCTTATCAATAGTACAAGCATTCACAGCGGATTTTGTTATGTTATTAGGTTTCTAATTATCTATAAAATGTGATAAATAATCGTAAATGATAAGACTTTTTCGCACACCATCCAACTCAATCCGGAAACAATTTGTCGAACAAACACGCAGTCCTAATAAACAGTGTCTTAACTACGCGTTTGTTCTATTTCAATTGGCAGTAGCTATTGAAATGTAAATATTGCACTGCCCTTTGTTTTCTTATAAAAACCAGATGCCGCAATGTGCCATCAATTCTACGTTTGAGCAGAACATCAAGAAAAGCTAAAGCATAATCCTTCTTGTTTTAAATGCAAATTTAATATTCGTATGCCATTTATTAAATTTATTTAATAGTTCTCCGGCATGCACACGGCTACCACAGACCAAAAATACATCATTAGCATAAAGGTTGTATATTTTTACTTTACTTAATAAATTAAAGTTAGTCCTTTCCAACATGTATATAAACATATCGATCATGATGAGGGTCTGTCCGTATAATAGGCCATTAAAGATGAATTTAAGACCTGGACTACATAAATATAAAACACGCTCCAACTTCGTTTCACTCAATTTAAAATTTGGGAAACATTCACAGGCATAATGACAGTGAACAGGGATATTTTCATTTAAAAGAACATTAGTAAACAACGAAGCAACGTCAAACGAACACATAGAATGATTTTGAACATTCAATCTGGTTACTTTTTTTTTTAAAAAATTCAAGGGAATCCAACAAACTATCCACAGATAGGTGATCTCTCACCGGCATTAATACGTTAGCCAACAAATTTCGAAAATTCACTCGTTGGTGTTTTTTTTACAATAACACAATTGGTCTCAGCGGAACACCATGTTTGTGCTTCTATGGTAATGCACACCCTCGGTAACTGTATAAGAACTGGTCTCAGTTTTTTGTGTTCAGCACATGTTATCTGTCCGCCCTGTAGAAGGTGGGACAACTTCGGCGAAATCACCTGCCCAGTTTTCTCCTCTGCTTCACCAATAAAATCAATTTAAAATAGTGGACCAAAAATTAAAAACTTAATCATCAAGATCTAGACCCTTTGTCCGGTGTAAGAATAACAAGGTCACGTTCCTTAGCTAATTATCGTAACGCAGCCATGTGCGCTTTACTCAACGGAGATTTCATTGACTGTGATAATTTTTATATTGGCGGCAAATGTCCATAAATCTTATTCGTCATCATTATTCGTTTTTAAGTAAGACAGCTGCTAGAATAGTGATTCAAACTCCGCTCTCGTTACTATATCATCCTCTTTGTCAGAAATGCTACCAACTCTTTAAAATGATTACTATAATCAAAGTTGCGATCTTGAATATCATATCATCATGTCCAGCCAAACAAAAGTCAAAAGTGACTAATGTTTCACTGCCATATAACCATAAGGAGTGAAAAAAGATTATAAGTGAATTTAGACAAATTGTTAGTGAAATTTTAAGAGAGAGAGAGAGAGAATACCTAGCTACTACGAGTAAGTTTATCAGGATAACTCGCATAAATGAGGAAAACTAAATCTCCCCACAACACCATTATGTGCAACATCTCGATTGTCGAATAATAGCACGATATTGGCCGCATAGTCAAGATCGACTAGTTTATCGCCCGGGAGAACTTCAACTGCGGCATCCTGAATGTGTGGGGAGTGTTTTTCATAATAGCATCGATTACAAAATTAAACAAAACGGGGGTAAGTGGATAACCTTGATGAACAACACTGCTCGTTAATTCGTTGTAGACCTTAACGCGACCAGAAGTATTTGTGTAGAGTGCTCATTTAATATTAACAACTTTTGTGGACACACCGCTTTTGGACAAAATATGGAATAAAAGATTGCGATCCACCGAATCAAATGCACCCTTGAAGTCTCGAAAGACGGCTAATGTGGAACGGTGATATAAATGTCTCTGTTGGAGAACTTGCCTTAACGTAAAAATATTATCTACACAACCTCATCCTGCGCGGAATCCGACCTGTTCTTCTCTTGTATGTGATTCACGTGAAGCGCAAAGATGACGTAGGATAATCGAAGCAAATAACCTAGATATGACCGGAGTCAAACTTATACCACGATGGTTATCGCACGAATTACGATTGCCTTTTTTGAAGATGGGAATGATGGTCGACTCATTCCAATCAAGTGGTACGGTTTCCTCATACCATATAGTATGAAAAGGTTTGGTCAATGCTCCTGAAATTATATCGCCACCATCCTTAAACAAACCTGGAAGCAAATCATCGGGGCCTGCAGCTTTGCGGCGTTTAAGAAATAGGATTGAATCGCGTACTTCTAACTCAGATGGTTCTTCGGGACTAACATTTCACATTGATGATGCAGATATGCTTTCGGGAATCGGAACTGACGTGGGTGGCCAAGAAAATTGATATCTAATGTGTTCAGCCCACCTTAATTTAGACAAATTATTAGTGAGATTTACGAGAGAGAGAGAGAGAGAGAGAGAGAATACCTAGCTACTACGAGTAAGTATATCAGGATAACTCACATAAATGAGGAAAACTAAATCTCTCCACAACACCATTATGGACAAGTTAGCATTCGGGCAAGGCAACATCAGCAATACAGCTTCCTTGCGGATTTCACTGTATCACGTCATAAATAAATCAAACTTCGCAGCTAACTTTGCCCTTCTAAGAAAAGAAAATTACGAAGGTGATTCTACTAGACATCTGCAACAAGATCGCCACTAAGCTCCATTCGATGCCATATCGCTAAGGGCTTCTAACCAAGAACTATGATGCGCACGAGTACCCCATCCTGGCAGACGAGTGGATCCTATACTACCCAATTTGGATGTAAGTGACTTCAACTGTTTCTGCCATGTCAAAATCTGCCCAACTTGTTTCTTACGCCAATCTGGAGCTGGATGAGAGAACAGAGCTCTACTGGATAATCGAAATGAGGGCATACGCAAAACGTGACCGAGCCAACGAAGTTGATGGAGCCTTACTTGTTTTTCTAACGACCAGTTCTTATTTTCAGATCCAAAAATACTTCTACGGATGTCAACGTTAGTTATTCGTTGTTTGTAACCAACATGTGCTATACTTCTCAAACAACGATGATCGAATGCCTGTAAGCGTCTCAAAACATCAACTCTAAGAGACCAAGTTTTACTAGCGTATGTTAAGACTGCGCGTACAGGTGCATTGTAAACACGACCTTTAAGGCAAAGTGAAATATTCGCGCTTCTCCATAATTGACGAAGATTCGAGAAAGTTACTCTAGCTTTCGCGATCCGTATTCTCACCTCGTCGGACATATTGCCTACGTTATTGATAGAGCTCCCAAGATATGTAAACCTGTCGACTATGTCAAGATCTTCATTCTGCAGTCGCAACGTTGGAGTGAGTGGTGGGTGATCCTGCAACAGTATCTTACATTTAGATGGTGCGAATTTCATACCGAAAGACGGAACAACGTCTGTTAATCTATTCAAGGTGGCCTGGGCAGCATGCTGATTGTCGAATAATAGTACGATATCGTCCGCATAGTCAAGATCGACTAGTTTATCTCCCGGGGGAACTTCAACTTCCGTGTCCTGAATGTGTGGGAGTGTTGTTCATAATAGCATCGATTACAAAATTAAACAAAAATGGGGAAAGTGGACAACCTTGACGAACTCCATTGCTGGTTGTAAAGTTATGCCTTAATTCTTTGCAGACCTTAACGCGACCGGAAGTATTTTTTGTAGAGAGCTCGTATAATATTAACAAATTTTGTTGGCACACCGCTTTCGACAAGATATGGAATAAACCATTGCGATCCACCAAATCAAATGCACCCTTTAAGTCTAGAAAGACGGCATTGTGGGACGGTGATATAAAGCTCTCTGTTCGAGAACTTGCCTTAACGTAAAAGTATTATCTATACAACCTCGTCCTGCGCGGAGTTCGGTCTGTTCTTCTCTTGTATGTGATTCACGTGAAGCGCTTAGAGACGTAGGATAATCGAAGCAAATAACCTAGATACGACCGGAGTCAAACTTATACCACGATTGGTTATCGCACGAATTACGATTGCCTTTTTTGAAGATGGGAATGATGGTCGATTCATTCCAATCAAGTGGTACGGTTTCCTCATTCCATATAGTATGAAAAAGTTTGGTCAACGCTCCTGAAATTATATCGCCACCATCCTTAAACAATCCAGGAAGCAAATCATCGGGGCCTGCGGCTTTGCGGCATTTAAGAGATAGGATTGCATCGCGTACTTCTAACTCGGATGGTTCTTCGGGACTAATATTCCACACTGTTGATGCAGACATGCTTTCGGGAATCGGAACTGACGCGGGTGGCCAAGAAAATTGATCTCTAAAGTGTTCAGCCCACCTGTCAAGACGACTTATTTTATCGGTTATTAAATCGTTGTTACTATCATTTATAGTTTCACTAACTTTTAATTTTCTCGGACCTGTTGCGCGGATAAGTTGGAACAAACAGCGACTATTACCTGACGCGAAAGCTACTTCCATTTCTTCAGCCTTTCTGGTCCAAAAGTTTTCGAGATCGACTTTTAGACCGCGCTTAAGTTGGCGTCTTATATTGCGACGGGTATTATTATGAGTCGAGCCAGGTGGAATTTGGCGCCTTATTTCGGGTATCCCCATAGATTATACAGAGAACCATTGATTATTTCTACGGGGGCCTGCAATGGCACATACAGTAGTATCAGCATTGTGCTTAGTAGAACTTATCTTGTATCAAAGTATATTCGGATTTTCGCCATCCAGACCAGTTAGATTAGCCTTTAGAATATCTTGATAATTTTGGCGGAAGGACGGTTGTTCGAGTTTGCCTACATCAATTTGGGGTTTATTCTTAATTATTTTGCCGAAAAATTTTAGTGCAAATCTACAACGGATAAGTGCATGGTCCGAGTCGAGTGTTCCAAAAAGAACGATCTTGATATGGGAATCTGACCTATTATGTACATATATTTGGTCAGTATAAACTAAGTATTGTATAATGTTGCAAAGGCAATTAATCCAGTAGACCGGTTTCGTCCTTATTGGGAACTCATCACGTACTGTCCAGAATTTTCCACACTTTACAATACTTAGTTTATACTAACAAAGGTATGTACCCGATGGGTCAGGTTTTCATATCAAGATCGCAACCTTTATTCCAAAATAATTGTTATCACTGACTGCGCAATCAATGTTCGTTTAATTACAAACTTTTTCGGATCGGACGGTTTTTTATTAAGTGAATGCTTCAGTTTGTTCAATAGTTTCTTATCTAGTTTTAAAAACCACACTCTGACAAAAACTGACATAGAGACGAAGTTCACTCAAAACCTCAGATAGACCTTCCAAATGTGCTCGGATGTGACTTATTTTTGCGTCAGATCTTTCCATATTAGAAAGTCTGAAACGATGGCTTTCTATGTTATGAAGTAAGCCTACATATTCTTTAGTTTAGTTTGTTAAACTTGTGAGGTATATTGTGACTGATAAGGGTATCGATCAGTTTAGCTGATATATCTCAAGAAAAGAAAAATACTGGAACAATGAAAACTTCGTTAGTTAAAACGCAGATCAGGTAATTCCTTAATAACAATTTTGCAAACTTGCCTTCATTGTCATACTAAAAAAATAGCGTCATCAAAATTGACTGATGCCTCATTGCTGCGTAATAATTAATGTTTGAACCCATATGAAGCATTAGATCTTCAATATTTAGTGGCTATTGGAACTTATGAACCGATTTGACACAACATAAACACTTTATAACGTGAAAAATACGAGAAGTTACCGTTTGCATTGACAACATACGCTTGTGACCTAAAAAAGAACCTATTGCAGTATATAATGTCAATCGATCAATTTAAAACTATTACCTGGAGATGCTAGTATACTCAGATACCGCTGTGGCTTACTTATACACATTACATAATATTGAAAATAAGTTAAGCAGAAATCCACCATCCCGTTTATATCGCTACGTAAATGCCAAAGTTTCCGTTAAAGAACTCCTGTTATTGCAATTTGGATGGAACACATAGATTCAGCATCGCCCGTGAACAATTCAATTTGCTGATCACAAAAGGTTCAATTATTCTTTGTATAAGGTCATTTGTCTATCATAGATAGGGAAATAGAGAATGAAAAGCAGTTGTCAAAATTTGGCTCCTCAGCCAATAAACGCTTAAAATATTATAAATTTTCATCCTGTAGCAAGCTGTGGTAATCGGGCAATAGTAAATATACATTTCAATCAAGTTTGATAACTTGATATAAACAAAAATAATACTTTATTTAACCAGACACACAACATAGCAAAACTAACGTCAGTCACATATACCATGTGCCAGTATGTGTGACATGGTAGTTTTTCGATGTTGAGCGCCTAGCTATATACAATGTAATTGATGCTTATACCAAGCTCGAAAACTTGATTTAAATAATTATAATCACTACTGACTGTTCAATTTTACATTGAAACTAAGCAAGTTTAGCAGATGGAAAATAATCAGAAACAACAATGATTTAATAAAGCTTTATCGAGTGATACTTGCGCATCATTAATATAAATTACCTTTTTCTTGAGATGCTGCATTCGTAAAAGGGCTCTGGCTATGCTGGTTGATGTCCCTACTGTTCAGCTGTTTTTTATCACTTTCAAAGGAAGTAGGATTCAAGTCAATACTGCTGCTGCTTCGTGGCAATAGCGATGGCTGTGAACGATGAGTTGTTGTCTTCGAAAGACAATTGGATGTCTGTGTGTAGACAAAATTAATTCATAAGGCAATTTATGAGAACAAATAATCTAAACATTTGAAATGATCCTCAAGAAGTTTTTGAAGTTAATATTTTGCGGTGTGTAAGCATTCGGGTTCTCAATGCCGCGTTTTGCATACGCGGGTAATAGCTGTACACGGGCAGTTACACAAAGATCCGATATTTCACATTTTCCAATTTTGTTTTGTCTTTGATCGGGTTGACTTGTTTTTACTTCAACTGGAAATGCGGTTCTATCACATCTTTGTTTACTGGCGACGTTTCAGTGCCTACTTTCCAGCACCATCATCAGGCAACACAACACTGATCACAATAGCAGATTTAAGCAAATGTGGTAACCTCGTTTCAAAACCATTCTATTTATATATATTTGACTCAACACTATTTTAATCATAGGATTTGTCTCAGTAACTAAACTCAATATATAACTTTTTATAATTAGCAGACCAATCATTACCTCACCTATACATCATCATAGAATGGTTTTGGAACGAGGTTACCACATTTGCTTAAATCTGCTATTGTGATCAGTGTTGTGTTGCCTGATGATGGTGCTGGAAAGTAGGCACCGAAACGTCGCCAGTAAATAAAGATATGATAGAACCGCATTTCCAATTGAAGTAAAAATGAGTCAACCCGATCAAAGACAAAACAAAATTGAAAATAGTGACAAATCGGATCTTTGTGTAACTGCCCGTGTACAGCTATTACCCGCGTACGCAAAACGCGGCATTGAGAAGTTTGAAATGATGTCTCGTAACGTTTTTTTCGAGCTCCAATGATTTTATAATTCACCGAGGTTTCTTATTGATTTTTCCGCATTTTCTTTGAGACCAGTTATACTCAAGATAACTCAGAACAAAAAAATGGGTACACCGTTATAGAGGAAATGTTTTGTGTGTATAAATAGATTTAAAAGCTTTGCAAGAAAACAAGCTCCGCCATGTCAACAGAGAAACCAATCAAGGAAGTTCCAAGAATACGCTGCTAATAAGTAATATTCAGTTCCTGAACAAATCCACAGTGAGCAATAATAAAGCATGAGATCATAGCACAGAAAAATCAAAATATTCCACCCAAGATTTGACTACAAGCACACGTATTATCGATTCCATTTCGTATATGGTGGCGAGAATTATGCTACATTATTAAGCAGATAATGTCGTCAGTTGCGTTTCTTACTTTGCATAGAACTAGAGTACTGCAGCACAGCAATTGATGACACCATCGGTAAAATAGAAAAAGCATCATAATTTGCTTTAAAGACAAGATTATTTGTATCCTTTTTGTAAGGGTAGCATAATTGATAATGCTGCTGTTGCGTCTAGCTAGAGTCCACCGGTCATCAAGCCGAAAAATATCTGTGTAGAGCGTAACATTTTTTGCTGTATGACTATTTGAGAAAAAACACTTGAATGATACTTAGATATTTAAAATATAAATGGATGCCATTATTCCGCACAATAAAATTGATCCCATTTCATAAAAATCAAAGCCTTTCAACTAGACCACTCGAGAACCAGAAAAAGCAGTTACGCGTCCATTGCATGAATGTTGGATAGAAATATTTTCCATTTCCAATTTGGTAGTTCCGACAATCCCCTACTTCACCTTCTCAAAAGGTAGTGCATGTTAGCCACACAAATAATGACATCCATCTGGGAAACTGACTGGAGCATCATAATCATTCTTAACAAGACGAATAACTGCTTTCATCTGGCACCCGAAAGGTATTTGCAGTAAGTTCCCATGAATGTCTTTATTCCAAACGATACTCTCTTAGTCCATCATTACTTATTTCTCGATAATTATAAATCAATCAGAAAAGATGCTTACAAACAAAGTTTTTGCGTATAACCGTACTTTATATTTAGCCAAAAAATTATAAATAAACTTATGCAAGTTGAACGACCATGGTAATACTAAGTTAGCATGAAAACGAGTATCATTCGAGATGATCTGATACACAGTAATTTCAAATAACTCACTTGTGTAGAATCGTTGGGAAGAGGAAAAGCACCAGGCATCAGAATTAGACGTGCCTGCCACCACTCTGAATCAGTAGCATTCACAACGTGCAAAATATCGCCATGACGAAATGGAACACCCTAAAATGATTGCGTTAAAAAATCATAATACGAATAAGACATAAGATCGATAAAAGCAATAACATCCTCATCACGATGATAAGATTTATCATAAGGCTACGGACCATAGGGACATTTTCAACTATAAAATAAGACGCGTCAGTATGTATTAGGTTTTGCGAACCTCGTAACAAATTAGTTCAGTTGTGACCAGAAGGATAAACCAAAGACATCATGAACGGTTTGTACCGTTCTATTATTTCACATTCTTCATCCAACTATATAGTGGTTAAAGGTCGTAATACCGGCTCCTACTGATGAGTCACCAGTAAGCACGAAACGAATGTGCATGAGATTATACTTTCCGTTCATGCTGTCATTGGTTTATCCTTCTGGTCACAAGTGAAATAATTTGTTTCTAGGTTCGCAACACCTAATACATACTTACATAAGACGCGTCAATTTGGCAACTCGTTATCGAAAAGCGTTAATAAAAATAACTGGCGGTAATTTTGGTATGGTGAGTGACGAGAAGAAATATCAGAACTGTAAAACAGTTATGATCGTGATGACATCAAATTGTGAAAGCGATATTTTATTCAAATAGAATGTATGTCATATTCATTAGTGACAAGAGCCGCAGATAATATTCTGTTTATCTTAAATATGCATTTCACTTTAATCCCCGTCAGGCAGATTACCATCGTGCTCTCCTGATGACCACAGACCGGCAACACGCGTCAGTACGTGCGAAAGATGGTAATTTTGTTACTTTGTCGGAAAAATTGATAAGCATGTTATCAAGATTTCTAAATTGATTTAAAGTATTGTAATCACAAACAGCACAATCAGTGATTGTTTAATCGTATCTCTTATGCAAGTGTAGCGAAAAATGCCAAAATTCTACGTTCGTGACCGCGTAGGAACCGTGTACACCACATTTCCAGTCTATAACAGTGTTTGTGGACTACTTGAGGTGAGAACTGCATATATATATATATATATAAATATATATATATATATATATATATCGTTTTGATCCTCGCTAGTTAGTTCGCCGCCATACACTAGTATAGATAATAAAAGGCCAAACGCGTCAGTGCATGTGACTGACGGTAGTTTTGCTATGTTGTTCGAATAGCTACATACAATGGGATTGGCTTTTATTTCAAGCTGGAAAACGATTTGAACAATTCTTATCACCAACCGCGCAATAAAAGATGATTTAATTTTATATCTAATGTACATGTGATGAAAGCCGCAGAAAAATTATTTCTGTGAATGCATAGAAATTGTGCAGCCGAAATACCCAGTAGAATACAGCGTATGGGAGACTACCTGATGTGAGAACCGCATATATATTAAATGCGGTTTAAACCTCGTTAATCAGCTAGGATTTTTTCTCTGGTGGTGACCAAGATAGAAATGTATCATTACATGTGGCTGACTGTAGTTTGGCTACGTTGTGCGACAAGTTAAATAAAATAGAAAGTACATAGACTTGCTTTAAAGAATCGTTTTCACCGCTCACACAACCTATAATTGTTCAAATTTATAACGAAATCACGTAAGACAAAGGCTCGTACGTAGTTTTTCGTAGCTAAAGAAAGAATTCGCAGAAGATATTTTCAATCCAGTACAATCTAAGCGAGACTAATAAGGTAAAGAGCCGCAGAACTGATTTTGCTGTATATTTTTCAATGCCGCGTTTTGCGTACGCGGGTTGTAGCTTTGCACTGACAATTTCACAAAGATCCGATTGATCACAATTTGTATTTCCGTTTTTTCTTCGATCAGGCTGAGTATGTATTCGTCCCAATGGAAATGCGATTCTATCACATCCTTGTTGTGTGCTGTACATTGTGCTGAACATCATTTAGGTATCGCGGTTTGATTCTCATTAGTTAGTTTGCCTTAGTGCTCAGATGATGATCATAGAAGGTCGAAACGCAGGAATAGGTTCGACTAACAATAGTTTTGCTGTTTTGTGACTGGATACATAAATGGATTAGTGTTCATCTCAAGTTAGCGAATGTGAATTAAATAATTTTATAACCAATCGAGCAAACAAAGACTGTTTACTTATATAACACAGCAGGTGGTACGTTTAGCCAGCAGCCCACAAGTACTAAGCGCATACTCACAGTTGAAAAATTGGGACAACGAATTTTAGAGTGTGATGATCGCCAGCGCAAATGCACATAAACATCAAATCTATGAAACATATGCGCATAAAACATGTGTGCATTCATACATACATACATACATACATACATTCACACATAAATCCATATGAAATGCTCAAAGATACACACACATATATGCATGCATACATACATTAAAACATGCACAGATACAGATAGCCATGCATGAAAACATTAATAAAAAATACATACATATAAACATATATACATACATGCATGCACACATAAATATATCCATCCATCCATACATGCATAAAGATATCCATCAATCCATGCATGCATACATACATACATGCATACATACATGCATGCATACATACATACATACATACATACATACATGCATACATGCATACATGCATACATACATACATACATACATACATACATAGATACATACATACATACATACATACATACATACATACATACATACATACATACATACATACATACATACATACATACATACATACATACATACATACATACATACATACATACATACATACATGCATACATACATACATGCATACATACATACATACATACATACATACATACATACATACATACATACATACATACATACATACATACATACATACATACATACATGCATACATACATACATACATACATACATACATACATACATACATACATACATACATACATACATACATACATACATACATACATACATACATACATACATACATACATACATACATACATACATACATACATACATACATACATACATACATACATACATACATACATACATACATACATACATACATACATACATACATACATACATACATACATACATACATACATACATACATACATACATACATACATACATACATACATACATACATGCATACATGCATACATACATACATACATACATACATACATACATACATACATACATACATACATACATACATACATACATACATACATACATACATACATACATACATACATACATACATACATACATACATACATACATACATACATACATACATACATACATACATACATACATACATACATACATACATACATACATACATACATACATACATACATACATACATACATACATACATACATACATACATACATACATACATACATACATACATACATACATACATACATACATACATACATACATACATACATACATACATACATACATACATACATACATACATACATACATACATACATACATACATACATACATACATACATACATACATACATACATACATACATACATACATACATACATACATACATACATACATACATACATACATACATACATACATACATACATACATACATACATACATACATACATACATACATACATACATACATACATACATACATACATACATACATACATACATACATACATACATACATACATACATACATACATACATACATACATACATACATACATACATACATACATACATACATACATACATACATACATACATACATACATACATACATACATACATACATACATACATACATACATACATACATACATACATACATACATACATACATACATACATACATACATACATACATACATACATACATACATACATACATACATACATACCTGCATAATTGTATAAATACATAAAAGCACATAGACATGAACCAGCATTTAATTCATCGCAATCTAAAAAGAGCATAGGTTGTTAAATATATAGAGATATTCTATTTTCCTAGATGATTGATCATTCAAAGCTGCAATAAACTCGATCGCGCTCTTAGTTAAAAGTTTGCGACGTATAGGCCAAGAGAACTATTTTGGTTGTCAAGACTTAATGTAGGTACATGCTATAGGTTTAAGACCTGGAGCGCTAACTAGCCACCCGCGATCTGCCATTATCAAACAGGTATAATACCAACTTCGAATGTTCTTTTGAATAGATGTGTAATGACAGGATTTTGATTATATACATGCTGTAAGCATGAAATAAACATTCCATAAATTAACAAAGGAAATTCCTAAGTTAGATGGGTTTGGTTCTTGATGGAAAATCGGTCAAGCATTTTTTGTGCACGGGGCTTGAACTGGGACACATTTGCTCCGTAGTTTAGCATTCATACCAATGTACTACTCCTTGCTGCACACTGTACAGCATTTCTATTTATATATAAATTGATTATTTAGTTATTCTATATATATATATATATATATATATATATATATATATATATATATATATATATAATATTTTGCGTTTATATCGTTTAAACATTTTCTTTAATTGTCTACAATTTTGGAATGAATTATAACACATCTAAAAAATATCGTGCCCATATAACGATATTAGCCAGATATGTTAAGACAAATTTTAATTTCTTTTGGTTCACATTCTAATGTACATCATAAAAGTAATGAATCAAAACACATCTGAAAAAAAACGTGCCCAAATAACGATATTGGCCAGATTTGTTAAGAAAAATTTTAATCTCTCTTGGTTCACATTCTAATGTACATCATGAAAATAATCCACCGGTGTTCAATAATATTCGATATACAGGCATCATAGATGCAATTAAAAATTATCTTGTCACTATGGGCTATAGAGAATGCTGCACTGAAGAATTACATGCGCTATCATTTTAGGTTCAACCATCAAATTAATCAACTTACTCTGTTTGGTAGACCACAGTCATTGGCTGGATTGTAACTGAATTGGGCTCTCACAAAAAGACTTTGTTTCAGTGTTGTTTTTAAACGAGCGAACCTCGCGCTATTACCTTTTGCACTTGAAATACCTCCAGCATGATTATTAAACATTCGGCCTGTCGTAGCCAGTGTAGTCTGTTCAATACCTTCAGTTGACAAATGGCGTGGTGGCAAACCCAAGTGTCCCACAGTTTGACCGGAAAAAAATACAGCCGCTCCATTGCGCACTTTTTGATACCGTGTCGGTCGGGTTGTATACAATGGATTATTATAATCAGATGCTACCACAGAATTGGTTGAAGCGCCGATATGTAGCGGAATAGCACGAGGTTTCTCCAACGACAGCCCCGAAGAAGCTTCAATACATTCTTCAGTAAGTGCTACACGATGTTGTACGTCGTGGGATACCGGAGAATGTCTAGACAAATTCTCATTACCTACCGGATGCCATGGGCCACCTGATGAAGACTGCAATGTACTGCTATCACAAATAGAATTTTCTGATAGTTTCTGCGAAGTAGAAAGTTGCTTAGAAATATCCTGAGATACACTACACGGAAATTGTCCAGTAGACCGTAACGAGGGCGTAGAGGAGTCAGTAAAATTCTTTGAATTTACAGCATAATAATCCCTTCTATTTTCAGGGATTGTTGCATTACCAGATAAATTGAATTCATTATGTGATGATAATGATGACAACGTTAGTCCAGTATTATTAGCATGACCACTGTCGGTTTTCATCAGTCGGTTATAAGCATTGTTGTTTTTAGATGAATTTGACATCATTAACGAAGCGACCGAATTCTCGTGAAATTGGCTTGACTGACTGGAATTATTATGATTTTTTATTGAAAAGGATAAAGCAGATGAGCTGGTCGACACAGTCCCATTGTTAACAGCATTCGCAGTACCCCAACTAGGTGGCATGCTCTTCACCTTAAGAAACCAACCACGAAAAGCAGTAATGTGAAATTTAAGTTCACGTGTTGTTAGTTACTTTTTGATGCACTATTGAAACTCAATGCCTTACTGCCTAATTTTTTTACAAACACCGCGGCAACGAATTGGCTTAAATTCTACCTCTCCGTTTTACACAGCCATATCATGGTGACATTGACATCTGGAAGAGCGAATAAAGACGTTTTATGAGAGTTATTGTTTACTTACGCATAACAGAAAAACTATGCTTCAACACTATATAGCAAATCAATTACGAAATAATTAATTCAGACATTTTGCAACACACGGCATAGAATTAACACAAATTTATATTTAAATCAATATTTATGCCTAACAAGGCGAATTTTAAATTTCGTACCTAGTAAAGAAAGTTACTTTGTCTCAATCTGGTTGCGGAGATAAAGAAACTGTCGATTCCTATTAGAAATTGCTCATCTTTATCACCAAAAGAAGGATGAGGCACTGGAATCCGCGCTACACGCTCAAACTTTGTGCTAGATCTTGGCAATTCTAGTTTTATGATATATATATATATATATATATATATATATATATATATATATATATATTGTGACTGTAAACCAAGCATTTCATATAATAGCCATTTCAATTCATCAAATAGACTGGTTTCGTCTTAATTGGGCACAAATCAATTACTATGCAGAATTGCAGCAACAGAGGCTCGATTCTAGACACATTTGATACGGTGTCTTGCAACTCATCTATTGTGCCACTCAAGCCGGGCACTAAAAGCAATATTCAGTTATGCAAATGTAGTTATAAGTCGTTGCTTCAGATGAAGTGATCTGACATCGCTTTCGACATAAAATTCCGACTGCCAATCCCGATCTGCCATCAAATACCATACATCATGTCATTTGGAGTAGTGATATTGAATTTATGTATTATTTCAGAATAATATTATGTATGTTGTCAGTATATAAAACGCAGAATAGGTAGATTCAATTCATCAAGTGGACCGGTTTCGTCCTTATTGCACATTCATTTAGCACTTGCCATAAATTCATCGTTCGAGGCTCGTACCGGAACACATTTACTTCCTAGTCATGCAACTTATTCGCTGCGCCAATCAAGTTGAGCACTACATGTAATTTAGAGTTCGATACCAACTTATTTTGGCCAAACTTCCTTCAGATGGATTACATAAGACATCGCGTTCTACCTAAAGTAGCATTATTTGGCATTACTCAAGCATTTCCTGGAATTGCAGCAAACGAGACTCGAACCGAACATATTTGCCTCAATCTCGTAACTCATTAATTTCTCCATTCAAACCACGTAATACATGTATCAGGTGGCGGCCAGGTATAACTTTAGGTCTAAACCGAAGCCTGAAGAAGGAATGTCCATCTAACATAATTTGGCACGTAACTGCAAATTAGATAAAGTGCGCGGCTAGGGTAACATGGCGGATTAAATGTAAGACTTCGAAGCAAATGTGCAACTGTTCGAGCCGCGATAACTGAAATTCTGAAAGAATTGCCTGATGAGTGCCAAAAAGGATGATAACAGATTAATTTTATTGGCTAGCTTGTGCAATATTCATTTTATGTTGACGACACTTACGTGATAATAACATGCCAGAATCTTTCAATGCAAGACATATATCCCATGTCTAGGAAAAAGGCCTACGCGAGAGTACGCTTAATTTGAAAAAATGTTCAAATTGATTTAATTAACATTTAACAACGCAAATACATTTCTTCAGTTATAATTGTTATTAGTTTTCATTTGATTGAATGAACAAAAAATAGTTAGATTTTGAATTTTATTTCTATTGATTCTCAGCTGTCGTGCGTATATTGTGGTTACTTACATGATGATTTCCAAGTGAAAGTGTGCGTGTCTCAGTGGAGATAGATGCGTTTGTCATTTTATAAATAATTTATGCCTCAGATCTGGTTTCCTTCTACAGATGTATTGGATTTTCACAAGGTTTTTATCAATTTTGTTATTGTCTGTATGAATGATTTTTTTCGCAATATCTTATCTTTCATGTCACATAATTAATTAGTTGTGCTGTGTTGCCTTGGTAACAACAAAGGATATGCAGATTTCACTGTTAATCGTTAATCTGTTTTTTAGCTTCGACAGTCGATAATGGTAACAATGAATTAGTCCATGCAGCTGCTTCTACTTCAATTTGTTATTGCGGCCGGATACAAGCATGTATTTTGCAAGTTTTGATGGTTTGTGGTCATTCGAACGCAACAATCATACTCCCGATTATTCAAAGGTCTATTTCCTAAAAATCAATTATTTTCAACAATTACAGTGGAAACTCTAAAGAGAATATATTCAACATAAACTTAGCAGTGCATAATATAGCGAAAGCAATTCTTCAACATTAACACTTTCGTCCTTATTTTACAAGCCTCGGTGATAACAAGAATTGAACGCAGAAAATTTCACCTTGTCTCACAACTGAACTCATACACTAACAAAACTATACATTGAATAAAATTTTCAATTTATAACGACTTGTGTATTCTTTTAGTCAGAATTTCTCGGCAGCACTTGAATTTAATTTCCGACTAGCCATCCATGATCTGTCACTGAAAGACGTACATCATGCCACCTTGATAAGAGTTATGATATTAAAATATAGCTGCATGTTTATGCATATAATTATATATATATATATATATATATATATATATATATATATATATATATATATATATAATTATATATAGCACGGCTAATGTTCAGTCGTTTTATTCTTATATGTACAGGACACCATTTTCAATTTGCCAGTCTTGCTTGTAACACGACTAATGTTTAGTCATTTTAATCTTGTATGTACAGAATACTATTTTCAGTTAATTGATGCTCGTAATATAAGATAATGAATACTGCTCATTTTCGTACATTAAGTCATTTTTTTAAAGTCGTTTTCGTTTGTTTAAATTATTGTTAATATTACTAACGATTGGTTACCATCGTAAAATGCAATCAACACTCAATAGACTATTTTATTGTAAATGGTTTATATTTTAAATAAATGATGGAGCCATAGAAATTCCGGCTTGACGACCGGTGAGCTCAAGATAGTCAACACGGCACTGGTAGCATGAACCTTGCCGGGTCATAAAGGTGCACAGCTATCATTCCATTTCATGTGAAGCCTCGAGTTTGGTCTAAATGTGCAGTAACTGTTTTTGTTTGTGTAGTGAAGGTATGAGAGCAAGCGTTCCAGACGTGAAGGACAAGTTTCGAATATACTTTGTCCAAGATAGGTTTCACTATGCACAATGCAGGTATTACTGTATGTGGCATTGCGGGCACCCGTAGAACTAATCATTGACTCTCTGTAAAATCTATGGAGATACTCAAAATAAGGCGCCAAGTTCCACCTGGCTCGACTCATAATAATACTCGTCGCAATATAAGACGCCTACTTAAGCGCAGTCTAAAAGTCGATCTCGAAAACCTTTGGACCAGAAAGGCTGAAGAAATGGGAATAGCTTTCGCGTCAGATAATAGTCGCTGTTTGTTTCAACTTATTCGCGCAACAGGTCCGAGAAAGTTAAAAGTTAGTGAAACTATAAATGATAGTAACAACGATTTAATAACCGATAAATTAAGGTGGGCTGAACACATTAGATATCAATTTTCTTGGCCACCCACGTCAGTTCCGATTCCCGAAAGCATATCTGCATCATCAATGTGAAATGTTAGTCCCGCAGAACCATCTGAGTTAGAAGTACGCGATTCAATCCTATTTCTTAAACGCCGCAAAGCTGCAGGCCCCGATGATTTGCTTCCAGGTTTGTTTAAGGATGGTGGCGATATAATTTCAGGAGCATTGACCAAACCTTTTCATACTATATGGTATGAGGAAACCGTACCACTTGATTGGAATGAGTCGACCATCATTCCCATCTTCAAAAAAGGCAATCGTAATTCGTGCGATAACCATCGTGGTATAAGTTTGACTCCGGTCATATCTAGGTTATTTGCTTCGATTATCCTACGTCGTCTTTGCGCTTCACGTGAATCACATACAAGAGAAGAACAGGCCAGATTCCGCACAGGACGAGGTTGTAAAGATAATATTTTTACGTTAAGGCAAGTTCTCCAACAGAGACATTTATATCACCGTTCCACATTAGCCGTCTTTCTAGACTTCAAGGGTGCATTTGATTCGGTGGATCGCAATCTTTTATTCCATATTTTGTCCAAAAGCGGTGTGTCCACAAAAGTTGTTAATATTAAATGAGCACTCTACACAAATACTTCTGGTCGCGTTAAGGTCTACAACGAATTAACGAGCAGTGTTGTTCATCAAGGTTATCCACTTACCCCCGTTTTGTTTAATTTTGTAATCGATGCTATTATGAAAAACACTCCCCACACATTCAGGATGCCGCAGTTGAAGTTCTCCCGGGCGATAAACTAGTCGATCTTGACTATGCGGCCAATATCGTGCTATTATTCGACAATCGAGATGTTGCACATAATGGTGTTGTGGGGAGATTTAGTTTTCCTCATTTATGCGAGTTATCCTGATAAACTTACTCGTAGTAGCTAGGTATTCTCTCTCTCTCTCTCTTAAAATTTCACTAACAATTTGTCTAAATTCACTTATAATCTTTTTTCACTCCTTATGGTTATATGGCAGTGAAACATTAGTCACTTTTGACTTTTGTTTGGCTGGACATGATAATATGATATTCAAGATCGCAACTTTGATTATAGTAATCATTTTAAAGAGTTGGTAGCATTTCTGACAAAGAGGATGATATAGTAACGAGAGCGGAGTTTGAATCACTATTCTAGCAGCTGTCTTACTTAAAAACGAATAATGATGACGAATAAGATTTATGGACATTTGCCGCCAATATAAAAATAATCACAGTCAATGAAATCTCCGTTGAGTAAAGCGCATATGGCTGCGTTACGATAATTAGCCAAGGAACGTGACCTTGTTATTCTTTCACCGGACAAAGGGTCTAGATCTTGATGATTAAGTTTTTAATTTTTGGTCCACTATTTTAAATTGATTTTATGGGTGAAGCAGAGGAGAAAACTCATCTTTCTCTTTCTCTCTCTCTCTCGCCGTTTGAGTCAACTTATCGTCGAATAAATGATTTACTGGTGTCTACGTTCATTTTGATCGCACAAGGTTAGTTTCATGAATTTCGAAAGTTTTCAATGATGAACTATTCTGCTCAAGCTAGTGGTTCAACATGTACGCATCCCGAATTCAAGGCTGCATGTGCGCTAGAATTATTCAATGAAGTCGTAAAAAATCATTAGCTTATTACATATGGCGCAAGCCCTTCATGATGATGTTCCTCATCGCATCGTTTACACGGTCCCAGTCACTCATTGCGCCGCCGGCACTAAATGATACATAGATAAGCGCTCGGAAAACCTGCAAATCGTTCACCGTCAGCTCGGCATACTCCAGTGGTCACTCCAAGTCTTGGCGCAAGAACCCTCGTAAATTTGTATATGTCACCATAAATTACATGCCTATTTGCCGATTTGGTACTCAACCTATTATTTCTCGATGGCCCAACAACGAAGATCAGAATCACGGACAGAAAACTATAGAGAAAGTAAGGTTTGTGTTAATTACTGGTGCTGCAATATCCTCAGTAAAACGCAATTTCCAAGTAACACGCAAGACAGGTGTACAGTCTAAGGTTGCAAATGAACAGTCAATCAAATTTTATGGCTCGGCAAATCTCAGTAATTATACGTACCTTTATTATCACTGACGATCACCTAATTCATTGACCCAAGAGCAATGACTCGTTTGATTCCGCTCATCCAGCAGTGCGTGAATTCCAAATATTACTAACAAGTATCAGATTTAATCATTACAACTAGACTGATTACGCGGCATAATATAGCAACCACAGCGTGTTCGAAACAACCCACTAATGAACACCATCTGCCAGTTATTATCTCCAAAGCCATGGATACATGTAAGAAAGTTTATGTGTGAGTGGACGCGGAACAGTCCACTCTGAGGCAAAAGTACACCGTACCTCACCAGATAATCAATCGAGTTCTCAAAAAATGTTTTATCGATTACAACCAGTCATAAACCAGTTTTCATTGATTGACTGAAGCCTGAATTTGAGTTCCGTGTCGGATACCAATTTTATTAGGAAGCGATAACGATCAAGAATATGTGTCATCAGCATGTCAACTTATTGTTTCGTTTGTACCTTTATATATATATATATATATATATATATATATATATATATATAATCAACCACTGCCAACAAACACTAGTTTAAAGTGATGTTGAATGGATCCTTACAGCTTATTGCAAAGAATTCGTCTTACTAATATCCCTGGCGATACCATACAGATTGGCTTCTGCATATTTTTCCAGAAGCAATAGCTCTGCTTTATTGTTTTCAGAAAATAATGAGAACCAATCTGTAATAACCTGTCTATATCACGAAGCAACAAGCAAAGTATACTTTCTATGCTACGGAGGCGTCGGAGATCATTCGTTATTGTTTTGTGAATCGATGCATTCTCTCATTTTGTTTTAATTCACTGCCAACTAAGCATCAGACTTGCATTAACGAACCAGAGTTACATTCGGGCGCTCATAGATGTACTATCACCATCGAGGCATGATATTGATGCCAAATGTGTTAATTATAGAACTTTTTGGTACCACTTATACTTGCTTCTCGACGAGCTACCGAGGCAAATCCGGTAGATGTCCGAAATCGTGAAACACATAATCAGCAAACTTATGACCGTATAATATTATTCTTAAAATGGATCATTTGGCGAATTTTATCTTAATTAACCGAAAGATACTTGAATGGGTGTAAATCAAATTAAATCGAACGGAAGGCAGAATCCAATGGTGAGGTCTTGTGAATTCTGCCTTATTAGAATAGGCTATTCTGGAACCGACCCCACCGAAGATCTAGATCACTGTTTATGTATGTTTACCACGCAATTTTGATCAAGTTCGGAATCACCTGCAATCACAAGGATATATGAACGCGCTTGTGCAGTTCCTCAATCGAAAAGGAACAATTATCTTACGAGGCAATATATGTAATATCACAAAGAAACAATACGTAAAATATACAGGGCTTCAGCGCCACACGAGAACCAGCAAAGGAAGCTGGACATCCGCCATGTGCGGTTTGGTGTTCTGATGCAGTAATAAAGTATGTAGCGTTCTTGTTATTCCTATAATACATGCAAACAAGCCCGTTGCATTACTTCATCTCATAGAACGAATAGGTGCATCACGCATTAACTGACCTTGAATTACATATTTGAATTCAACAATCTCTTTACGTCGAGCTCGTCGTAATATCACTACCAACTAAACAACGTGATAAAGGACCAATAAATCTAAGCTCGAAGCTTAATATGAGAAGGTAGATGCACCAGAAATATACCGGCAAGGTTCAGGCTCTCATGGCTGATACGCCAAGCTGAGCCACATCTTATCACCAGGCTGGAAATTTTTATGACTACGGGCAAATTTATAGAAACGAAACGTCAAAATTTCGATTCAATCACAAAGATATAACAATAATTGCGAATTTGCGAATTTGCGAATTGGCTACACGGTATGTGCCCGTGGAATATATTTCTTAAAGGCAGAATTTACCATTACAGTTTTAATGAACGCTATATATCTTTTACTTTACTTTACTGCGGCTGGCTCCTTTTAGAGGATAAGCCGGCTCCATTGATATCCCGGATTAAACCTCTCCATGCCGGGGCGGTTGGCAGCCATTTCGGAACATAAAGAGGGGCCAATGACGCTCCCAGTGACGCGGACCATAAACATTGCGTAAACCTAGAGAGTTCCATGTCGATTTGATTGTTGCAAGCCATGTCTTCAGTTGTCCGCCTCGGCGGCAGCGCCAGTTTGCACATTGACCTGGGTTCATCACCTGCCGTACCATTTCGTCTTCGGGTTTGCGTAGTACGTGCCCGAACCATTGAAGTCGACGATGTTGGATCCAGACGGATAGTTGCATGATGTCACTCGCATTGGTGACGAACAGATGCGTTCGGACACTCGGTCCATCCATTTTGTCTTTGTGATGTACCTAAGGCACCAATGGTCGAATACTTCGAGCTTTTTGGAGTCCTCAGAACGTAATGGCCCAGTCTCACAGCCATACAGTAGCACAGGGCGAACAGTAGTCTGGTAGACTCGCATTTTCGTTTTGAGGCTGATTTCACTTCTTCTCCAAAGTGAGTTCTTCAATTGTAAGAAAAGCAAGTCTGGCACGGTCGATGCGTGTTCGGACTTCATTCTTTGCTTGACCAGTTGGAAGTATTTTTGAGCCAAGGTACGTAAAATCGTCGACTGTTTCGATTGGGCTGTCGTACACCGTGAGCTGCTCATCATATGAAGATACACCGATGGCGAAGGCTTTCGTTTTGTCGGCATTGATTTCCAGACCAACGGCTGATGAAAACTGGGCCACTTGATCCAAAACGGGTTTGCATGCTCCCAAAGCTGTCAGCAAGGAGAACAACATCGTCTGCGTAATCAACATCCGTCAGCCATAGGTTATTTGATACTTTGAACGCCTCGGAACTCAGTTAGCGCGTTGCTCAGAATCCAGTCAACCGCATAATTGAACAATATGGGTGACAAGGGACATCCCTTGTCGAACCCCTGTGTGCAGACTGAAACTTCATCCGATTCTTCTCCGTAAACACGTACTCTGGCTTTGGTGGCAGCATAGTAGGCCTTGATCAGATTGACGAGTTTTATGGGCATACCGTCGAGCAGCATGATGTTCCATAGGGGAGTCGCGATCAACAGAGTCAAAAGCAGCTCGGAAGTCAATAAAACAAGCGACGGTTGGTTGTTGAAATTCGTTGCGATGTTCCAAAACTCGCCGTAATGTAAAGATCTGATCAACACAGCCTTTGCCTGGGCGGAATCCACCCCTGATTGGGACGGGTACGGACATGCCGCTCATTGACAGAAGCGGTTCAATAGAATCGACGCCAACAGCTTGGATGCGGTGTTGAGAAGACTGATACCACGGTAGTTTTCGCACCTTGATCTATCACCCTTTTTGGGAAACGGTAGCAGGATTGACAGTACCCCGTACTTCCGAATGGCGTATGAGCTCTCAACAGCCACCGGCAACCATACTATTTACTGCTGCCTTGCAGACTGCGCTTGGATGTGCAAAGGCTAGAGGTGCGTCCTCGATCAAAAAGCCGAGTGGTGAGGGGACACCACTTGTCATAATCTATGAATACCGTTCATGCTACGGCGTCCCCGGCAAGCGACGCGCTCGGTGCTTCCCCAGAGGCTAGGGTGTCAAGTGAAAAGCTACCTGGTTTTATCAGCGCGAAAACACCTATTTATTTCGGGTGTTGGAATGTTCGAACATTGCTTGATATCGGCAGCCAAGCAATCACGGCCAAATCTTTATATGACTACCAGATTGAAGTTGCATGCCTGTCTGAAGTCCGACTGCCCGGCACGGGATCAACGAAGATAAAAGTACCGTCGGCAGAATCAACATACTTGATGCATCACAGCGGACCAGTTGACGGGTCCGGACAACACGGTGTAGCCATTTTACTTGGTCCTACAGCGCAGAGAGCCATGCTGGCTTGGAATCCTGTATCACCGAGGATCGCAACGGTCCGACTGAGAGGGAAACCTTTTAACATCACAGTCGTAGCCGTCTACGCACCAACCCTCGCAGCTGATTCAGATGTGAAAGATGAGTTCTACGACCAATTGCAAGAGACCATCAACGGAATTTCCAGAGGCGACATACTGTTTGTTGCTGGTGACTGGAACGCACGAACAGGACCTTCTGACTCATCCACCAGACACATACTGGGAAAGTTTGGTCTAGGTGAGCGCTGCGAGAACGGAGAGCGACTTATCAGCTTTGCAGAAGTCAACCATATGTGCGTTACCAATACGCGTTTCCAACACCCTCGGAAGCATTTGCTCACCTGGTATTCAAACGATGGTCACACAGCCAATCAGATCGACTACATTCTGGTACGGTCGCGTTGGATGTCTTCTGTCGAAGATTGCAGGTCATACCGAGGAGCTGAAACTGGCAACCGAGGAGGGTCCGACCACACTCTAGTACGTGCCAAATTGAGGCTCCATCTCAAGTCCCGACGGCGCCGTCAACCTACGAAACGCCTGAATGTTGCTGCCCTAACGGACCCATCCCGTTGTACAGCGCTATCTGCCTCAATCACTGCAAAGTTGACTGCCGCTGACGGTGGAACTCATGCCGTAGATAAAGCCAATGTGGAGCATCAATGGAATAACTTGAAACTCTCTACTCAGCAAGCTGCGCTTGAAACGCTCGGAACCATCAAAAGTCACCATAAAGACTGGATCTCTGAACGCACGATGCGGGCGTCACAAAAAGCAAGAGATGCCCGGATGAATAACGCGCCTAATTATCGCCACCTGAGACGTGAAACCACGAGGTCTGCTCGGGCTGACCGTAAGCAGTACTGGGATGAAATGGCTTCCGCCATGGAATCGGCTGCAAACGTCGGTGATTTCGGGGGTCTCTTCCGTCTTATACGTAAAGCATCCGGTAAGCGCAATGCAGAGACAATTCTACGCAGCGCAACAGGAGACTTGATTTCTGATGTCAATGGCAAAATCGCAAGATGGGTTGAACATTTTTCGCAGTTATTGAACCGACCATACAGTGGCCGCTCCCCACCGCAACCACCTGCAACATCTACACCCAGCTACGATGTGGACTGCTCTTCCCCAACTGAGGTTGAGATCGCTACGACCATCCAGCGCATGAACGCTATATATCGCCTAATTTTCGCAAATATTTTTTTAACCGTGAGGTGATCAAGTAACCGATATGGCGAATAATAAGTGTCCGGCCACGGAAGCTCTGGCCCAATTATTGTAGTTACAACGGCGAAATCTTATAAGACCCGCAAGGATGAGAAAGCAGCCTCCTGAAATCCACCTTTAATCAACACAATCAGCATTCTTGCGCTACAAACAACGGAAGTGGCATATTAAGAAGCACAATATAACAGGTCGGCTTTAGAATGTTTTAAATGATTAAACGTGAACCGGGAGTGCATCAGTTCAAAATTCTGTCCAAATGGCAGTGTAAAAATTTAATCACCGCGTCTCAAGTAAAAAAATGTCAATAAATTTAACATAAGGATTATGATTTTGGTGTCAAGAGAATTTGGCGTACGAATCTGGATTACTTTTCAAAACTTGCAAAAGCAGCAGTAGAAAGGCTTAAACATGATTATCTTGGCAAAACTCAGTCTGATCGTTCTCCCCAATAATCCTAGGTAGACGAATTCGCATAAATATTTACTATAAGCACTGTTTTCGAAACTTTTATCTTGACTTCCACTTCGACAGTAGCATCACAGCGCCAATATGTTCGAAGACCATCGAATAATTATATTTGCATAATATAAATGATTTAAAATGTATCTACTTTAAAATAAAGTCGTTTCAAAATAAATTAATTTATAGAGACAGAACTGTTTGTTTCATTTCCTACATTGATATTCTTTGGAAGTAGGCTAGCATTTGAAACTCTGAAATGTTCAGTTAAAAGTACACATGTTGAAGCCTTCACAATTATGGGACTAGTGAGAACTAACCAATCAAGGTGGCATATAAGTTGTCCACCTAGAAATGGAGAAGACTCAAATTACTGCAAGCCTACAAGTGCTAATATGCAACCCGCTAATTTCAATGGTGACAATGAAACCCACGATAAGAGATCTACAAAAAATATAATATCAATAGATTTTTTTGTTTTGTGAAATTAGGATACTTTATATTCACACTACCAAAAATTAAAGTAAAAAATCAAGTAACTATTAATAAGTAAATTATATGTTAATTTTATAATTTCAACAAAATTGAGAATTACAACTACTTATGAACACTTGTTACTCCAGAGAATCCATACACTCTAGACTTGATCGCTATCATTTATCATATTTTGCGACAATTATGACATTATTCAATAAAATATAGAAAATGTTATATATATATATATATATATATATATATATATATATATATATATATATATGTGTATAAGTGCGTAACACAGATGTTTAAAATATTTTATTTAATGCAATGTTGTCAGCTTGATACAAACACCAGCCCTAATTTATAAGGACATTTGTAATAATAAACTAATCGCTGTATAATAAATAAATAATAAATAAATATAAAAAAAGGAAATTCATCCAGTAAACCAGTTTTGTCCTTATTGGGAAGTCATTACGTACTGGCCAGAATTTGCCGCTGGTGCTATAACCACTGAGCCACCCTGCCGCACATTACACACAATTTCCAATCATATACTAACTAATGTAACTCGGTTAGTCTTTTTTCCCTAATCTGTCATTACTGAATGGACATCACACTATATGGGGAAGTGGTGTTGAAATGAACATTTATATAATTAAACGGACATTGGTTGCGCGGGTGATGATAACATTTACTATAATCAAGGATGCGAACTTGATATAAGCACCTGACCGATTGAATACATACATTTTTCAGTATAAACTAAAAATTGTATAGTTTAGAAGAGGCAATTCATCCAGTAGACCGGTTTCGTCCTTATTTGAAACCTATCACGTACTGACCATAATTTGCCGCAGATTTGAATTGTTTGTTTCCAGTCTACCCATTGTCGATTAATTTTTACATGAAATTTACCCTAACACTCAATACGATTAGGCTAATTGTGTTTACATTTTAGTATAACACGAAATAGAAAGTATCCAGAATGAGAAAATCAAACTTTAAATTGACGAATTTTAAGCAAGAATCATAATCGTCTAATTGAAGCAATAATTTGCGCAAGAGGATTTGTTGGGAGATACATTAATAATGAGCATATTCAATGAGAAAATATCGTTATCGAGAAATACATTATGCAATTGTTTGTGATCATAATAAAATAATACGACACATTACTCCGAGTTTCTATCTCTACTATGCGATCTTTCAGTGCTCAATCTATACAGAAAATTCACGATTTTACTAGACACAACAATTTATCCCTTACTAAACTGCAGAGTGATAGTATAATGCAGAATAACATTCTAATACTTAGTAGGCTCGAACCCAGTGGTTGCTGGAATAAATGGACAGGCAATAATAAATAATCTCACGAGGATTTGAGCTTCCACGCGCTAAAGCTAAACCACACTTAGTCTAAACAATACTGTGTTGAATAGAGTAACATGGACGGGAAAATGCTAAGAAATTGCACGTGTTACTCAGCATCACTGTTAGAATCACACAGCGGTTTAGTCCATGTTATATCTGAGAAACCCAAATTAACACCAAACAAAAACGCTTCCATCCAATAAATCAATCATTAAAGCAAGCAAGCACACACGCATTAACGCCAATTAGCACTACAGGCCACTTTTAGACAAACTACAATAGGACATCGAGATAGCCGAATTAATCATTCAGACACGTACGAAAACAACTTGTCTCAAACTGTCGACCTGCACGTACAATAAGAACAATTTACTTTTACACATAATCCGAGTATACAATGCACAGTAGAATATCAGCCTCAAAATGATCTAGTTTCGGAGAGAGACAATGAAAATCTGATGACGAAATCAATATACATTGAGAGACAATTATGCAAATAGTCAATTATTGATTTATGTCCTACCCAAATAAATGCGAATTTTGTTTAAATCGAATAAACACTCGATGAAAGAATTACTGTTAAAAATTGAAAACAATCTGAAAACCGTAAGGCGATAAATTTCCAAATATTAGGAGAACATATAGAGTGCGTTATATGTCTGTTCGTAGGAACGCTAAACGCTGTCTTTGGCCTGAAATGTTAATGTAATGTGAATTGTGTAATAAATGCTAATTGGTCAGTTTATCAAATTTCATTGACTTATACCGCAGAAAATACTTCATTCGACCCACCAATTAACATATTTATATTTGGCCTTCGCAAAACCATAGTTACAGTCACATGTTAATGAGAAAACCAAAGCATTGTACGCACCAATTGAAAACTGGAAAACATATGAGTGAAAATAAGAATAAATCATCGCTGATAATTAAAGTGAAGTAGTTTTTATTACAAATATGAATTACTTGAGCCAAATATTTACTGAAGCAACGTATTTTCATGTATTAGTCCCAAAGAACAATAAAAAGGTTATGATTGAATCATAATGAAATATATGACCAAAGTAATAGTCATTTGGAATGATCCCAGGAAACACTAACTAACGTGGTCACAAGCTAATGAAAATACACAACAGAATTTAGGCAGTTGAGAGCATTTACAAGGCTTTGTTTTAAAACAATGCAGCCGATTGAACCAATAATATGACAGCAGTAAGCATCTCGTATGAATGGCTTAATTCGCGAGAGCGAAAGAACGTACACAATTATCATATGCGTTTTACAGTAAAACGTATTTCCGCCTAAATGTGACTTTGCCGCTTCTAATGCTCTTCAAGAATTATTTTGGTGATAAAGATAGTGATTACAATTTATACAACAAATAGACTAATATCGCGATATTATTTAAATAAGGTATACAAGCAAAAAACTATTTTTTATCGATCATAAAATATAACATACAATTGTCACTCGTAGATACTGAAGCACTGAACACACTAGTTTGAACGCGAAATTGGAAACTCTCGTCTTGCCAAAGGAGCCGAAGATCGTACCAAATTAATATCATCATCATCATCATCATCATCATCATCATCATCATCATCATCATCATCATCATCATGTCCAGCCACACAAAAGTCAAGTGACTAATGTTTCACTGCCATATAACCATAAGGAGTGAAAAAAGTATATAAGTGAATTTAGACAAATTATTAGTGAGATTTACGAGAGAGAGAGAGGGGGTAGAGAGAGAAGGAATACCTTGCTACTATGAGTAAATTTATCAGGATAACTCACAGAAATGAGGCAAACTAAACCTATCCACTACACCATATTGGCCAAGTTAGCATTAGGGCAAGGCGACATCACCAATAGAGCTTCCTTGCGGATTTCTCTGTATCCCGCCGTAAACAAACCAAACCTCGCAGCTTACTTTGCCCTACTAAAAAAGAAAGTTACGAAGATGATTCTACTAGACATCTGCAACAAGATCGCCACTGAGTTCGATTCAATGCCATATCGCTAAGAGTTTCTAAACAAGAATTATGATGCGCATGAGGACCCCACCTTGGCAGACGAGTTGGTCCTATACTGCCCAATTTGGATTTAAGTGACTTCAATTATTTTTGCCATTTAAAAATCTGCCCATCTTGGTTCTTACGGCAATTTGGTGCTGCATGAGAGAACAGAGCTCTACTGGGCAATCGAAATGAGGGCATACGCAAAACGTGACCGAGACAACGAAGTTGATGAAGCCTTATTTGTTTTTCTAACGATGAGCTCTTACTGTCAAATCCAAAAATACGTCTACGGATGTCAAAGTTAGTTATTCGTTGTTGGTAACCAATATGTGCTATACTTCTCAAACAACGATGATCGAATGCCTGTAAGCGTCTCAAATCATCAACTCTAACAGGCCAGGTTTCACTAGCGTATAGTAAGACTGCGCGTTCAGATACATGGTAAACACGACCTTTAAGACAAAATGAAATATTCGTGTTTTTCCATAAATGACGAAGGTTCGAGAAAGCTACTCTAGCTTTCGCGATCCGTATTCTCACCTCGTCGGACATATTGCCTACGTTATTGATAGAGCTCCCAAGATATGTAAACCTGTCGACTATGTCAAGATCTTCATTCTGCAGTCGCAACGTTGGAGTGATTGGTGGGTGATCCTGTAACAGTATCTTAAATTAAGAGGGTGCGAATTTCATACCGAAAGACGGAACAACGTCTGCTAATTTATTTAAGGTGGTCTGGGCAGCATGCTGATTGCCAAATAATAGTACGATATCGTCCGCATAGTCAAGATCGACTACTTTATCTCCCGGGAGAACTTCAAATCCAGCGTCCTGAATGTGTGGGAGAGTGTTGTTCATAATAGCATCGGTTACAAAATTAAACAAAAAATGGTAAAAGTGGACAAACTTGACGAACACCACTGCTGGTTTTAAAGTTATGCTTTAATTCGTTGTAGACCTTAACGCAACCAGAAGTATTTGTGTAGAGAGCTCGTATAATATTAACATATTTTGTGAGCACACCGCTTTTCGGTGATATAAATATCTCTGTTCGAGAACTTGCTTTTACATAAAAATATTATCTATATAACCTCTTCCTGCGCGGAATACGGCCTGTACTTCTCTTGTATGTGATTCACGTGAAGCGCTAAGACGACGTAGGATAATCGAAGCAAATAATCTTGATACAATCAGAGTCAAACTTATACCACGATGGTTACCGCACGAATTACGATTGCCTTTTTTGAAGATGGGAATGATGGTCGAATCATTCCAATCAAGTTGTACGGCTTCCTCATTCCATATATTATGAAAAGGTTTGGTCAATGCTCCTGAAATTATATCATCACCATCCTTAAACAAACCTGGCCAAGAAAATTGATCTGTAAAGTGTTCAGCCCACCTGTTAAGACGACTCATTTTATCGGTTATTAATTCGTTGTTACTATCATTTATAGTTTCGCTAAATTTTAACTTTCTCGGACCTGTTGCGCGGATAAGTTGGAACAAACAGAGACTATTACCTGACGCGAAAGCTACTTCCATTTCTTCAGCCTTTCTGTTACAAAAGTTTTCTAGATCGCCTTTTAGACTGCGCTTAAGTTGGCGTCTTATATTGCGACGGGTATTATTATGAGTCAAGCCAGGTGGAATTTGGCGCCTTATTTCGAGTAACTCCATAGATTTTACAGAGCCAGTGATTATTTCTACGGGGGCCTGCTATGCAACATACAATAGTACCTGCATTGTGCATAGTGGAACATATCTTGGACCAAAGTATATTCGGATTTTCGCTATTCAGACCAGTTAAATTAGGCTTTAGAATATTTTCATAGTTTTGTCGGAAGGACGGTTGTTCGAGTTTGCATACATCAAGTTGGGGTTTATTCTTAATCTACAACGGATAATTGCATGGTCCGAGTCGACATAAGTGTTCCAAAAAGAGCGACAATCCTGGATGTAACCACGCCATCTATAACTAATTGCTACATGATATATTAGAGTCCACCGTTGTCCGGGTGCTGGAGGACGCCATGTAGCACAACGTCTAACACTACGTCTGAAATTTGTACTACTTAAATATAGCCTATGTTCAGCGCAGCTATCCAAAAGCCGTTCGCCATTATCATTGCGAGTCGAGTTTAGAGTGCCTTCCACCAAATTAAATCTGTGTTACTTAAGCGACCAACTTGAGCATTCATGTCACCCATAACCAGGACTATATCTGAACTTCGTGCTTTACTTAGTAAGGAGCTTAATTCGGAGTAAAAATCGTCCTTGCTTTCTTCTGTGCTGCAATCGGTAGGAGCATATGCAGATACAACGAAGAGGCAACGATGATAACGGTTTTTGCTTTGATTTTAGTAGATGTATTTAAACGTGCCGCACACAATCGACTATTTAAAGGGATCCATTCAATTAAGCAAGCTTCAGCTCGCGCGCTAAGGGCAATACCAACGTCCCATTTACTGGCTTGAGAGGACTCTGTGGAACCAGATGTTCGAAGCCAATAACGCATAGATAGGGATGGTACAACTAGTTCTGTAATACACGTAGGATCCTGTATTCTGGTTTCAGGTACGCAACATATGTCGATTTCTAATGTATCCAACGTACGAGCAAGAGATTCTTGCTGTCCAAGATGTTTTAATGTTCGCACATTAAATGCGCCTACGTTAAAATCTAACTTAGTTTTAATGAATGATCATCTACTAGAACCATTTTCAATATTTGGCAACCTGGTATTGGGCTCAGTGTTATGATCTAAACCAACCATGTTCATAGTATCTAAAAGAGTGTTATTGTTAGATTGAGAAGAGGAAGGGGAAGAAAAGGAGGTAGAATCGGAGATAGAGGTGCCTGCAGTAGCCTGTTTCGCTTATCCACCCTGCACGGCTCAGCAGATAAGGCGACCCTTTTTTTACTGCGCGACGGCCGATGCAGTGTGTAATTATTGTAAGTTGTACTTGTCATGGTTATATGTGGACTGTAAAAGAACACTAGGTCGCCCATTCCTAGTGATGGTTTTTATTCTGAGTTTTCCTTCTCCTAGATAGTCTGCCAACCAAGGCTGATGAGCACTATCTGCCCAGATGCCAATGGCCAGAGTTTCCTTCAGCAGCCGAAACTTGCCCTTCACGTCTGGAATGCTTGCTCTCATTCCGTTACTACACATTTAACAAAAGGTTACAGTGCAGTTAGACCAAACTCGAGGCTTTACATGAAACGGGATAATGGTTGTCCCTTTATGGCCCAGCAAGGTTCATGCTACCAATCCCGGGTCAACTAGCTTAAGCCCGCCGGTCGTCAAGCCGGAATTTCTATGGCTACGGGCCAACCCAATTAATCTAGAATTTGCCATACTCATATTCATGATGGGAGATACCATGTGCAATATTCTAAGTCATGCATAGGCTGTAGAATAACAGTGGTTTCCGAATTACTAATAGGGATGAAATATTTAGAACCAGTCTTTCGCATTTTTTATGTTCTGCCACATAAGACTGATGAACAATATCTACGCGGAACATGTTTAGAGACAGAAATAGTCCATGCATCCTTCAGTTTAAGATATCGTTTTGGGTCTGGAACGCTTACTCTCATTGTGTCAATATTCTTTTAAAACTAATTATTACCTGCGAATAAAAACAGAATTCAAGTCGTGGTGTGATAAATGATGTAACTATCTTCTACTACGCCTTATTTGCTACGCATCTCTATTACCGCACAATTGTCACAAGTCGGAAAACACGAAGTCTGTATTATTCCTAGTTCACGCTCTGAATATTCTTATTATGGAAGTCACGCAGCAGATTTTCAAATGCCACAGTTAATCTGTATATAATGATGAATATGAAAAAGATAATAATTACACAAATCGAGTTTAAAGTCCTACAATAAAGACAAATCCTATATTGAATCAGTTGTACCACCGCCGATAACCTGAAGTGGCGTATTTAGACCACGGCTCTTACGATGAATGGAATATGTTCAGTAAACTAGCGCTGTGAGCAAAACTATTGCAAACATTGAAAACCATCGCCTAATAGACATTATCACGAACGTGTTTATAGCAGGTAACGCTAAATCTGACGGTAAGTGACCAAGCGTTAAATGTGAAATATCGACCCCATTGTGATAGCGCAGTAGTACGGCAGCTTGTACGTGTGTTTATATATATATATATATATATATATATATATATATAATGGATAAACACGTATAGTAGTATTCGCATTGTGGTATACCCTACATTGAATTTAGCGCTTATTGAACGACCAGTAACAAAAATTACATATTCAAACACAATTTATCTGTAGACAAACCGATTACTGAGTAGTGTGTGTTGCCAAATATGTCAAACAAAAAGTAGATGACAGTAAACATATTCAATTAAGACCAGAAATGCAAACCACTGCAAAAAAACATGCAAATGTCATTTAAGACTGTGCAAAAAGGTAACAAGCCTCAAACAATGCAACAAATCAAATGACCAACGGAGAATAAAAAAGCAAACTACGGAGACAACAAACTCAGCAATGCTAAACATCTAAATGGACCACAGAAACATTACCAACTTGTGTGTATGTAAAAGTAAATTTAAGCAACAATAAAAACAGTTACAAAATACCAAAATAGAACCATGTATGGAAGAACAGCTAAGGCAATGAAAAATTAATCTTTAATTATGACTAATACGGAAGCAGTACAATTAAGAGCAAACAAGATATATCTCTATGTCAATACAGATATCCTCGTAACTTAAATTTATTTAATTGTAAGAATACAGTTTTGAATTTCAGAATAGTGCTGAAAAAGTAAATACAATAATTTATAAATCAAGTTTGCAGGTTTAAAATAAACACAAAACCCATATTATCAAGCTGCTCACACAACATAGCAAAACTACCGTCAGTCATACGTAATCTAAGAATTGCATAGTGTAGAATTGCCTTTTCTAAACTAAAAAAGTCTTAGTTTATACTGACAAATGTATGTACTTAAAGGGTCAGGTGTTTATATCAAGTTCACAACCTCGATTATAGTAAATTTAATCACCGCCCATGCAAACAATGTTCGTTTTATTATTCACACGTAATGACACAGTTCGACCTACAATGATCATAATCAGAGCATGACGACATACTGATTAATAAAAATAAAACCACGTGTGTCAATCTGGCAATAGGTGAGAGAAAAATGCACTACTGGGCAATCGTATTGAGGGCATACGCAAAACGTAAATGAGCCGGCGAAGTTGTGGAACCGTATTTGTTTTTCTAACGAGGAGCACTTGTTGGTCAATCCAAAACATTGTTTACGGATGACAGCGTTGTTTATTTTTTGGTGATAACCTAAATGTCCTAGGCTACTCAAACAACAGAGGTCGAATGCTTGTAAGCGTCTAAAATCATCAACTCAAGGCGGCCAAGTCTCACTACCGTATAATAAAAGAGCACATATAGATACCTTTTAAACATCTCCTTTAAGGCAGAGTGAAATACACACATTGCTCCATAAATGGCCAAGGTTAGAGAAAGCTACTCTAGATTTCGCGATACTCATACTCACCTCGTGAGATATATTTCCTGAGTTATAGATAAAGCTGCCAAATTATGTAAACCAGTCAATTACGGCAAGATCTTAACTTTCCAGCCGCAGAGTTGTAGGGAGTGGTAGGGGATCCAAATTTCATACCGAACGACAGAACAACGACCGCTAATCTATTCAGGGTGGCCTGAGCAGAATTTCGATTGTCGAATAAAACTACGATGTTTTCTGCGTAGTCAAATCGACTTATCTACGGACCGGAAAATCATCGACACTTGCATCATAATAGCGACTTTTAAAAAATTAAACGAAAACGAAGGTAAACAGCCTTGACGAACACCACTGCTAGTAGCAAAGTGTTGTGCTAAATCGTTGTATACCTTAACGCGACCAGAAAAGTTTGTGGAGAGAGCGTGTAATATGATAACATATTAGTTGGGCATCACTTTTAGACAGAATATCGAAAATATTGCGATCCGTCGAGTCAAATGCTATTGTGAGACGGCTATCTACAGTTCGCTATTCAAGAGCTTGTCTAAAGATAATATTATCAATACAGCCTTATCTAGACTGGAATCTGACAAGTTTCTCTCTAATATACGATTCACGCGAAGCGCTAAGATACCAGTTAAGATTATACTACAATGGTTATCACACGAATTAAGATTGCATTTTGAAAGCATAAAACAAGCCACAAGGACTCCTCATTTCATATAGTACGAAAAAGATTAATCAACAATCCCGAAATTATATCGCCATCATTCTTAAATAAGCTCAGAATCAAATCGTCCTACTCTACATATTGAAGAGCTCAGATCGGAGTAAAAAGCGTCCTTGACGTCGCCCGTGCTGAAATCCGGGGGGGGGTTATGTTGAGACAACGAAAACGCAACGTTGTTTGAGGTATCTGGCATATATTGTGGAAGATGTATTTAAGCGTGACGCAAAACGTCGGCTATTTACATCGATTCATTTAGTTAAACACGCTTCAGCTCATGAGCTAAAGACAATTCCGACGCCCCATTTACAAGCTTGAATAAAACTCCGTAGATCCAGATGTTCGAAGCTAATAGCGCACAAATAATTATGGTGCACCAAGTTCTATAATGAGCGTAGGATCCTGTATTCTGGTTTCAGATACGCAATATATATATATATATATATATATATATATATATATATATATATATATATATATAAATCGATCTTTAATTTATCTAACTTATGTCCATTTCGTTTTAATGTTCGCACATTAAATGCGTTGACAATAAAATCTAACTTAGGTTAAATAATTAGTAGTTGACTTGAACTATTCAAAATATAATTAAATTAAAATAGAACAAATAGACATTCAGATATTGTTTGTTTCGGAGAATAAATATATATGCAATTGTGGATTCGGTGTTGCGCACCTAGCAAAAAAATAGTTCAAATATGACCAGAAGGATAAAACAAATTCATCATGAACGAAAAGTATAGTCTCATGTGTTCATTCGTTTCGTGCTTACTGGCGAATCTTCAGTAGGCGACGGTATTTGCTCTATACCCCGTGTATATGAGGGTGAGGAATGTGACAATTGGATGGTACAATCCCTTATACGAATGTGCATAACAGCCCAAAGCAACCAAAGCCGTCTCCTAATTCCATATAGTAACAAATTTAACATTCAGCGCCCTACAAATCATGTTACCAATAACGTTAAATTAAGTTGGTAGCAAACCATAGAGAGTAGAACTTTGGCTATATAGGACTGCATTCGGTGTTATTACATTGTTCATATAGACATACTTTCGATGATCAGGACTGCTACATGTCTAGGAAAACTGTTCGTTTAAGTATCCAGCCCATCGTTCAAGACTACACATTTTAGCGATTATAAGATTATGGTTAAGGTCATTTATTGTCTCGGTAACTGTCAATAATCTTCAACTAGTTGCACTGCCAAGTTGTGATAAACATCGGCTTTAAACTGTAGCGAACACTGGCCCATTCCCTAAGCCTATATAGTCAAAACGAATCCAAAATCAGTTTTGACTGTAGTCTAGTTGTCGTATAATAACTATAAGACCATTATTATAAACAGTGCTAGTAGGAATGTGATGCCCAGATTCGGGAATCTTCAGAAGAAATGACGAATTCTGTGGAAAACTACATCGCTAAATACAGCACTTTACTCCGTCTAATGTTAGTCTCAATTTTCGATACCAAAACAAATCAAGGTAAGAAGAGAACACAAAAATGCATGTATGAACATGTTACTAGAGCTGATCTTGCTAATCATGAAGTGGAGACCGGACATAGTTAACTGGGATGATTGTTAACTTTATCACAATTAACAACAACGCTTACAGGATCACTATATCTCAAGTAAGAGGAACATTAATTTCCACATGCAAATATTTATAACCCTATACATGCAACAGTGAAAGGTATACACAATATAAATCAAATGTTAATCCACAAAGTTCAACAAGGCGGAACGTTGAAGCAGTATCGTAGTACTCTTATAAGCCCCCATTGGTAATGACAGTGTATGAAAAAAACATTAGTTTGCACAGTTCTGGACAACATCTATTTATTGAGATCGCCGCTAAATAAGAAATCATACTCGCACATCGATCCTTAATCAAATATGAAAAGCGTTTTGTTGACACGTCGCAATTTTCACAGGATAAAACAAGTTTAATTATATATTTGGTACGTGAATCAGCAAGTGCGAATTAATTATTATGTTTTATCTACCTATATATGAATTTCAGTATGCAAAAATCAAATTGTAGATAACGTAAGATGCAGATTGAAGTGGAATTTTTTCTTTCAAACTAGGTAGTGGTTTCCTAGTGGTGAATGAAATTATATTAAAATCACCTGTAATATGTGCGATTGCCAAAGCAGAACACAATATACATTTTTTGCGCTTCATTTCATCGTCCCCTTTGTATTGAAAGTGAATAAACACCGCTTTATTACTGACTGTATATTCAGGACGAGTTTATTCTAATATTATTTTTATACTTATCTATAAAATGCGTTGGATAAACAATAATGATTAGACACAGAATCCAATTCAGTTTGCAAACAGTCAGACAAACAAACGCGAAATGCCGCATTGTGCAACGTCTTAACCAAGCTTTTTTTCATTCGAATGGGCAATAGGTGTTAAAAGGTTAATATGGAAGACTGGTCTACTCATTGTGCCACCAGTTCTACGTTTGAGCAACAAATCTAAAAAAGCTAGATTATCGTCCACTTCACATTCAATTGTAAATCTAATACTTGGATATCATGCATGCACACAACTATCGCAGACCAAAAATATTTCGTCAACATAAAGGTAATAGAGCTTCACTTCACTCACTACTTTAGAAACGCTTTTTCCAAAGTCTTCCTCATCCGTATGCCATTTTTTGTCTGTACATTCCACTAACGACAATGAATTGAACAACTCCCGGACATACAGACAAAATTGCTCAACAGTTTCCCTTAAAGGTACATTATTAAATAATGATCTAAAATTAAGCAAACACACTTAAAAATTTATAGCGCTCAATTTATCCACCTACTCAACAAATTAAAACGAATTGTTCAAAATGTATTCAGATAAGTGATTTCTCAACGCCTTCAACATATTAATCATAATTTAGCTAATTCATGCGTTGGTGATAATCATTGAGTTAAAGGGATATCATATTTATGCGTCTTCGTTAAAACAGGCAATCTGTACATATTTTCATTTGCCTGTGCTCGGCATGTGTGATCAGCGCCTCTTGCAAAAATAGCATAACTACTTCGAAATAACCCTCTCGGCATTTTCTGCAGTATCACCACTGGCGTCAGTTACACACTTCAAACCGGAATTCAAGCCATTTACGTTGACGCATACACATCACGATCCATGACGACCAAGAGAGACCCTTACTATGCCGAAGGAATAACACGATCACGGTCTTTAGCAAATTAAAGCAAAGTTGCAATATGAGCATTACTTAAAAGGATATGTCGTTGACTATGACCAAATGTCAACAAGCTTCAGATTAAACCGTCTTTGGTTGTCATCATCAATTGCTTTTAAATAATAAAGCTGATTTAATAGTGATTCAAACTCTACTTCTGTCAATAAACGATTTTCTTTGCTACCTCGTTTTAACCAAAACAATAAGCACGGTAGACTCCCAGCAGACTTTTCTGGACCTCTTGTGCCTCTCAGACAAAATAAATTATGAACTGGTGCTTGGAATGTGTGGGCTCTTAGCTCGCGATCAAGTCTAACTTTTATGGCGGCTGAACTGTTTGAGTGCGGCATCCACCTAGTTCGTCTCCCGAAGACTAGAATCATTTTGAGCACGGTTAATTTCGCATTCTGGTGTAGATTAAGGGATAAGGCAATAGTATTAATACTACTAATATTACACAGCATTACACTAGAACAACACACTGATGTTTAACTGCCTTAAAGCCATGAAATGAAAACTGGATCGCCCAGGCGATAGTCGTGCAATTTAAATGCGAAAGTGATTCAGCCAGGTATGGTTTCGCTTTTCGTCCATTCAGCGACACAGCAAGTCTTTGATTGGAGAGCTATGCACTCGTTTGACTCACAACAGGTTCAGCGTAGGCAAGCTTGTTTGCCAAGTCGTAAATGTGTACACCCTAACCCTCAGGCATTCTGCTAATGAAAAGAATTATTTCTGTGAAAATCTATTAAATTTGGTCCGAATCGACCATTAAACCTATCTTCAAAAATTGTAAATGGAATTCGTCCCATAACCATCGTGGTATAAGCTGGACTTCAGTCTTTCCTAGGATATATACATCGATTAACTTACACCGTCTCAGTGCTTCGCTTCAATCACTTACAAGAAAAGAACAGGCCATATTCCGGTCAGGACAAAGTTGTATAGATAATACATTTACTTAAAAGTAAGCACCTGACCAGTGACATGTATATCGCCGTCCAACATTAGCCGTCTTTCTAGAATAAAACCAACCATTTAGGTTAGTGCACCGCAATGCTCTATTCAATAATTTGCTGAAATGTGGCATGCTAATTAAAATAGAAAATATTATAGTGCTACATACAAAATTAAAATTTATCGAGTGAGAATCTCTGATAAATAACCACTAGAAGTTGTGTTCGTTAAGGATGCCCATTTCCCCTCTTTTTGTTTAATTTTGTAACAGAAGCTACAATGAATAACTCTTCAATATTTTCAGGCTTCAGGTGCCAAGGTTGTCTTCGGCAGTAGATTTATTGATCTTTACTTTGCATACTATAATTTATTAGTATTTAATAACTGGAATACCGCAAAGGACACCTTGAAAATATTAGCAGTCGAGGTTCCAATTCTCGGTATGAAATTCGCACCCCACCAAAGGCAAGATAACCCATCACTCACTTCAACTATGCGGGTTCAAGTTTAGGATTTGGACGCAGTTGATGGACTTGCATATCTTGGTATCTGTATCAATAAGTCAAATAATATGACGAGGTTAATAATCTGACAGTAGACGCTTACAGAAATTTCTTCACTGTTGTTGCAGAAGCATAGCCGAGATGTTACCAATAACGAAAGAGTAACGCTGACATCCGTAGACGAATTTTTGAAATGACCACCAGTTGCTTCTCGTTGGACAAACAAAAAATGGCACCGGGATGGGGTCCACGTGCGCATCATAGTTCATGGTTGTAAAGCCTGTGCAAAATTGCATCAAACCGTACTCGTTGGCGATCTTAATACACATTTCTAATATAATCATCCTAATATTCGTACATTAATGAAGCAGAGTTAACTGCGATGCTCAATCATTCTTTATGAAACCACACTGAAAATAACAAGGAAGCAATACTGGCGATTTTTCAGTTCCTTAAATTTAAGTTGGCCATCTTACTATTTTTAGAGTTGTCATACTTCTGCATTTATCTACTATCAATTTTTTCTTTTTTTAATTTATTATTATTATCCTTCATAACTAAATTTCATTATTAGTTTAATTTCATTTTATTTGTCTCATGGTTAACCAGCAGCAAAGTATCAGTTATTAAATGTCGTTTCATTTCTGGCGTTGATTATAGGCCAGCTATCTCTTGGCTGGATCATCATCGTCATCATGCACAGTAATAAAAAGGCCAATCGTAAGTTATGTTTCACTGCGAAATAACCATAAAAGGAGAAATAAAACAAAAAATTATAAATGACGACAGAAATAATAATTCAGGCACAACAAATTCTAATTGAAATTTATGAGAGATATTACTTAGCTATTATAAATATATTTATCTAGATAACACACAGAAGTGAGGCAAATTAAACCTGTACAGAACACCATTATGGCCAAGTCAGCATTAAAGCATAACTTCAGCAAAAACAGAGCTCTCCCACTAGAAATGAACGATCTAGTTATCTTTTACAGTCCACATAAAACCTTGGCCGTATAATATTCACGATATCGTTAATTTGATTATGGCCCACCGTACTCGCACTAATCAAGAGTTAATTCAGTAAGCAAAAATATGCGAGAGACTAGCAGAAAACAGAGTTCAGTTGAAAGGCTTGGTTAAATATGCCTTATTAACATTGACTTCTCTGGATAGGTATTGTGACAAAACCTTCGTAAACAGAGGTAGTTTATCATCCATTATCTTTGAACCGTCATCATGAAAATTTTTACTATATCCTACTCCGTAGATCCAATTTCTTACCTACAGAATAAGAGGTACAGAATTTCTGCCAATCCATATTTGCAATACATATTCAATAGTCGCTGGCAAATTACACACATTTTAAAAATCCCAAAGCAAATCCAACCATCAAAACTCTCGCTTAAATCATCCACCTCCATAATTACCTCAAATACTATAAACTTATGAAGAAAAAATAGCTACACCTCAAACATCATCAATTAATCACAAATGCCAGTCAAACAAAAAACGAAAACGAAACAATTAGAATACTGTAACCGTGAATACAAAAAAACAAAGACAATGTAATTCATTGTACCCTTCCTGTGTGCAAAAACAAAAAGAAATTTTATCTGATAAAATTTCTTTTTGTTTTTGCACACAGGAAGGGTACAATGAATTTTATTAAAGCTCGCATTTCAAAAGGACAATGTAATTGTTTTGAACTCTTGATTAAAGCACATCAAAGACCATTAAGCCAAGCGTATATAACAATCAACCATTCTAATGGTGATGAGAACATTTTAGACTTCGACATCCGCCATAAACCCGCAATTTATAGGCCACCAAACGAATAAAAAAATCACTAGGAGCACAGCGGTTCCACACTAGCACCAATCCTAGACTAAATTTGTTAATTTAATTATTTTTATTTATTTAAAGTTTTCTTTCTTTTTTATGAAATCTAAATCGATCATGAAAGACAAGCATAAACATGCTTCTAGGCGAAACACGCAATATTCTATTTTTATGTAACGATGTCAATGTAATATTTCAAAACAGCTCTATGGCTTTTGGTACAATATCCAAACACACAATTTTATAACAACTTGCTAGCCTAAACCTTTCCATGAACCCACATGGATTTGTCCTTAAATACCTCTAGTACAGACAATCTATTGACGCCCTAGATGGAATGCAGTCTCTTTCATCGCCTAACATTGCTAATCTACGCCGGTATCAACATAAGAACATCGTTTAGTTAACTATTAATTCTTAATACATAACGTAATTAAACGGGATAAGAAATTAATTATGCGGTTAAAATTTTAATTTTACTTCTATTCAGCACAATAACTAAGGCACAATCGTTGCAAAATATGCAGGAACACCTCCAGAACATCAAATGCATATTCCAAAAGATATTAGTTGAGATCAAGACTATAAATTTGCTGAATTAAACTTCGGTTAAAATGTATTACTCAAAGTCAATATGCTATACCTAAGACAAATCATTCCGCAAAATTCACCTAATCATCTTTCAGTGATTCTTAAAAATAAATCATGTCCCTAAAGGCATATTAATACCCATTCGCTGCAAGCCAAGAGTTTAACCAGCCTGATACTGAAAGAAACATAGACAACCGATCTCAGACATATTCTCTATCACGCATATATAATACTTAATCTTGAATATACAACCATTGTTTGGAACCCCACTGGTAAAGCATTATCTGACAAACTTGAAGGACTACAAGCATACTTATGTTCCAGATGAACAGCAATATCTTTAATAAAGTTGTATTATTATAATTTAGAATTGGTGATTCCAAAATTTACCTCCCTCGTTACTAAAACTTCTTTGAAATGTTTCTGTTCAAAAACTCGTTCCATTATACATCCGATTACTTAGCGTCACGCGCAATCATCATTTGGAAATTTTTAGAATTATCATACATAAAAATGTAATTGGTCAAGCTCGACAATATCACACAAACGTAATGATTATCAACCCACTTCTGAATTCACAAATGATACCAGTGTAATCTAATTATTTGTTTTGAATAACAACTAGCAATACATATACACACGTCTCGTCCACTTTTTTCTTCAGCAATACAGAATAAATTAATAGTTTGAGACTGGTTGAGTGAAATGTATGAAGATCCGTCATGACAATCAACGAGAAAACATATAGCTACGAAACAAAAACTAAAAATAACAGGATGAATCATGTCAAGGATAGAATTAACAATGCGCAAAATACGTTTCTGGTGGTCTAAATCGGGCGTTTTGTGCCTGAACTAATTCATCACAATTGAAAGTTCAACAGGTTCGAAAAAATATTGTGTTCTCTCGAGTTTCCAGCGGCATATGCTGATTTCAGTTATCATGCCTGCAGTTGGCTCAAAGACAGACGCAGTCTTGTAATGAAATATTGCTTCACCAAGTAGCCCGGCCTGATTCTTATTAAGAATTCACGTACTTGTCAGAATATGCCGCTGGCAGGGCTCGAAACTAGGCACGTCTCTTTCTGAATCTGTTGCTCTAACCAATGAGCCACCATGCCGCAGTGTGATTCAGTGGACAGAACGTGATCAGTTCTCAAGAAAGGCGAAACCGGTATATTGGATGAGTTCCTTTTTATACATAATAAAATTCTCAGTTTATACTGAAATATGTTTTTACATAATGGGACAGGTGTTTATATCAAGATCGCAACTTTTATTTAATTAATTGTAATCACCGCCTGCGAAACCAATTTTCATTTAAATTTTGCTTTCTTTAACTGATATGACAGAGAGCGCAACTATGTGAACTCATCAATGGAAGGCTAACTTAAGACATCTAGCTTTATAACTATCTCAATCGAGTCAAATGCATTAGGAGTACTTATGTTGGTCCACTGATAAATCTATATATACCTAGTCAAACTTAAAAAGGCGGTTTAAAGTAAACGAATATTCACATTATCAATGCACGGAATGACTGCGAGCCTTATGTAAAACTGATATTCTTCTAAACAGAAAATTAGCATCGTTCTTTTAACGTTTAGAACCATATGTATTTGTATGCGTCTTACTTGTTCACACAATGTAAATTTACGTAACACTTTTTCATACTAAGCATAAACACGTTTTCAACTTTTATCTCAATATTAAACTGGTGTATAACGGCTCCTGGAGCAAAAGATTACATATAATCTTATTCCTATTTAAGACTTCGACTCAACAAATACTTATTGTAACCCCAGTTGGATTTTGCATAAGCTATCATAAGTTATCATTTCGTCATATCGTCTTTCGCTGTTTTTTCGTGAGTGCTTTCTAATATTGTCATCTGTATGATACGTGCTTCAAGCAGACAGTACATGTTCTTTCAAGTTCTGCATCATTCCTACTGATAAAATCAACTATGTCAAATTTCTAGTCATCGTCACATATTCTTGCAGACTTCTAACTTTTATTTGTAATTTTAACTTTACAGTTGTGGGGCAGGACAGTCAAATAAAACTCATTATTATTACCATATGACTAGAAATGATTACCATCTATATTGACTCACTTTTTTATGGAATATATTATATGCTAATTTAAAGACATTATATTGTTTTATGTGATATATTTCAAGATTTTACCTCAAATACAACAATTCTATTAAGTCATGTCTGTAACCGTCCTCATCAGTCAGGCCACTATTTTTGAATATTATACGGAGTTCCATTAACATAACTGTAGTACAGCTTCTAAGTCGCAATATCGTTGCTTTAATTTAATAATGATACTTTAATTATGACTTAAATATATGACATATTTTTTATAATTTCGTAAATAAACATAAGAAATAACTAAGATGTACCGGCAAAGAACGAGTCGCCATGTTTAGATGACAAGTGATAGTCAAGTAAATAAGACATTAATAAAAGGATCATATTAGCATGATATTGCGCCATATATATTTTTTTACGAGCACTATCATGTTGTATATTAGAATATCATAATAAAACAAAACTTTAATCGTGTTCATACAATATAAAACTTGTAAATCATGTTTTCTGTGTTCTCATGTGGCGAATTAACTTGAAGCGGGCGAATTATTAAGCATATATTATACTATTACATTACATACATAGTACACCATCGTAAAGTAACTCCCTCTAAGAAAAAAGTGTTGACAATTAGTGACCAAACAATGCCTTCATTGAATAATTTTTATCGGTCGGTGTGGAATATTAATATTCGTCAGTGCACTCACATTCAGCAACATTTTCCCGCTTTTTCAACCGTTTAGTGTGAATATCGACAAAATTGAATGATCTGCAAGTCTATGCAAAACATGATCTCACATCTTTGATGTTTACGGCGTGATAAAGTGAAAACTACAAGGGAGCTGGATTGCTGATGTTGCCTTGCCTTAATTCTGACTTGGACATAATGGTGTTGTGTAGAGGTTCAGTTTTCCTCACTTCGGTGTGTTATCTACAGAAATATACTCATAGTAACTAGGTATTCTCTTCCATAAATTTCACTAATAATTGGTGTGCCTAAATTTGTTTTTCATTTATAAAAACAGTTATATTTTTGGTTCTTTTACGGTTATGTAGCAGTGAAACATTAGTAAAATTGGCTTGTGTATGACTGTGCATGATGATGACGATCTCACATGTCTGATATAATAAATAAAATGTCCACGTTTCTTGTTCTACATGTATCCATCACGAACTCCAGACTACATTGTGCGTTTTACGAGTCAGCCGACGGAGGCATTACACAACAAGTTGTTTCTAAAAGGCTTATCCGCTTCGTGTAAGAATTACATGTGCTATGTCACAAGAGGTATTTCGAAAACCGCCACCACGTTTAGTTTCGGGCATTCCGAAGACAGTGCCACACCGGGAGAAGTGTCACACAGGCCTGCAGCAAATGACAACGGCAAGAACAAGTGTCTAACATGTTCATCGACACTATATTATTTAGCAGAAGCTTAATGCTAGGAAGGCCATCCTTGAGGTCTTTTAAGACATCTTCGTTATCGTGAGACAGCCTTCCTAGCTGGTCCACAATCGACTTACATATAAGCGTATTGTTTTGACATTTATTCTTCAGCACATGACCTTTAATTTAAACCTTGGGTAAATTTACCCCGGCTCTTTGCTAGGCCACTAATTTAGTATCTTAATTGCATTACATTACACTAACTGTAGCAATGATTAACCGGCAAGCTAAGTTATAGATAACTTATAATTATGGATGATTTAATTTAATATTGAAAGTTTTATCACAACCTGGCGACAAAAAATTAAAGATCTTGTAGACAAGAAGGCGACGCCGTCATGCTCAGTTGACAATCAACTGGATGTCATTACACATTAAACTGAATGCGAACTATCGTGTGTGCAGGAAGTTCTTCTTCCAATGAAATTGGATCAAATATGTGTTTGGAAAAATAAACCACTGTTGCTGACTTGAAAGAATATTATTTCTAATAAAAGATATTATAATAATTCCTCGAACATTTTTTTGTTTAAATCATTTTGTGCGTTTTTATCGTTAGTTTGTCCTCGGTTTTAGTTTCCGTTTTTTCATGACGTGCGTGAGCACACTCTTGCCGTGTTTTGTTGTCTAGTTATATTGCTTTTCAGCTTCTACAACACTGATCTTCGCTTCACAAAACATTATAATATCACGAGTTTATTATCGTCAAACATATTGAGAAGGTAGAAAAGGCAATCCAATTATTTTGTTTCTAGTGTAAATCCCTTTCAAGATTAAACTCGTGTGGGGCAGCATTCATTGATGCGTACATATCCGCGTGCCATACTATATAGCTAAATAAATACGATTGTTATTACCATGAATGTTTATCTTAAATCTAATGACATGAAGTATGTATTAGGTGTTGCGAACCTAGTAACAAATTAGTTCAGTTGTGAAAGAAGGATAAACCAAATGCAGCATTAACGGAAAGTATAATCTCATGCACATTCGTTTCGTGCTTACTGGCGACTCATCGGTAGGAGCCGGTATTACGCCCTTTAACCACTATATATTTGGTAGAAGAATGTGGAATAATAGGACGGTACAATCTCCTAGACGAATGTATAAACCTCCAATAGTGATGCTAACATCATATAAAGTCTACGACAATGCGACTTCAACGCTAACTCACACAATATTATATATATACAGAGTCTGTAAAGGATACTAACAATATGGTTATTGTGTTAGTAACCGATACCAACATAATTGTACCGTAAAGGTACATGGCACTAACACTATGGTTTCCGAGTCGGAACATGGTACCAAAATGATGGATATCAATTTATGCCATATTTCACCGAAGTCGAATTTTCGTAGACTTTATATGATGTTAGCATCACTACTGGAGGTTTATACATTCGTCTAGGAGATTGTACTGTCCTATTATCCTACATTCTTGACCAAAATATATAGTGGTTAAAGGGCGTAATACCGGCTCCTACTGATGAGTCGCCAGTAAGCACGAAACGAATGTGCATGAGATTATACTCTCCGTCCATGCTGCCTTTGGTTTATCCTTCTGGTCCCAACTGAACTAATTTGTTACTAGGTTCGCAACACCTAATACATACTTGCATATATATTAGTTCACCGCAACAAACAGTATTTAACTGTAATTACATGAAGAGTCAGAACTTAGACTTAAATACTTTAATGATAAGGCTAGATCATCAAACTCCAGTTTATATCCTGATTGTAATAGGTCATAAGCGTATTACTACACGAAGACGGATCAGAACTCGACGTCGATGAAATTCTACTTTGGAGATAAGTTAGGTGTCTCTACAAAATTTTGCAACTGCGGTAGGAAACATTTTGTCAGTCTGGCACAGTAAAGATCTGATAAACATTTCGAGTTAATCAGAGTCGCTCAGATGCTGTTTAGATCTAGCCCTATTGGTGATTTTATAGATCAGTTCGTTACAGCATAGATGATTTTGCCAAAGGATTTCAAGACCAATATTGTCGGTGTCAGAGGCAAAGTCATAGCACGAACTCCATAGAACAGCTTCGAGTTATTGATGACTGAATTTTGTAGGATATATCAAATTGGAAAGACAGCACAGATCTACTACACCTAGAAAGGTAAGTAGTCAATTTCCACCAGAATTTTAAGAACACCTTTGTGCTATTGCTTGCAGGTTAAAAATCTCCTAGGAAGTAATTGAGCCAATGTTTGCAATTAAATTACCAGTCAGACCACAAACCACATTAGATATCCCTGAGACTACGAACATAGATTGGTCAACTAAATTCCGATGGTTGAATGGCGTGTACAAATAAAAACGTCAGATGCACGCAGTGAAGACAGACCCAAACATAATGCAGCATCTCAGGGCAAATACATCTCTTCTAACCGTACAGGAGGAGTTTCGTTTTCTGTGATGCAAATTAATGAACATCAAGAGGATGAATATATCACAATTTGTGTGTCATAATATGGACTTAAAGCCACAAGGGAATCGCTCGCGTAAGTTTCTCGACGGACAACGCAGATGATACAAAGCACAATGGGAATATAGAAGTACAAAAGGCAGTATCAACCAGGTAGAGAGAAATACCTCACCGGGAAACTCCGCAAACCTGCACAAGTAGGAGCCGAAGGAATGGTTGCGATGGACCTATTAATGAGAATTTAATACCGCACGAGTTCAAAATAGCAGCAGGTAAGTTGGTCAGATTTTGCTTAAATTGAGACCTTGATAACATTTCTGTGTTTTCCTGCATTAAAATACATAGTTTGGGACGAGTGGTGTGACCTGGATTTCCTTATCTAAACAGGTTACGAGTTGAGCATAGTTAAGTCAGATGTATTGGTTGATTGCCCCACATTTGATTATCAACTTTAGGCAGCCAAAGGTAGTCCAAAATATGTTAAATCATCATCATCATTTCCAGCCACACAAAAGTCAAGTAACTAATGTTTCACTGCCATATAACCATAAGGAGTTAAAAAAAGTATATAAGTGAATTTAGATAAATTATTATTGAGATTTACGAGAGAGGGAGAGGGGTAGAGAGAGAAGGAAAACCTTGCTACTATGAGTAAATTTATCAGGATAACTCACAGAAATGAGGCAAACTAAACCTCTCAACAACACCATTATGGCCAAGTTAGCATTCGGGCAAGGCGACATCAGCAACACAGCTTCCTAGCGGATTTCACCGTATCACGTCATAAACAAACCAAACCTCGCAGCTAACTTTGGCCTACTAAGAAAAGAAAGTTACGAAGATGATTCTACTATACATCTGCAACAAGATCGCCACTGAGCTCGATTCGCTGCCATATCGCTAAGGGTTTCTAACCAAGAACTGTGATGTGCACGAGGACCCCATCCCGGCAGACGAATGGATCCTATACTACCCAATTTGGATGTAAGTGACTTTAATTGTTTCTGTCATGTAAAAATCTGCCAACCTTATTTATTATGCCAATTTTGTGCTGGATGAGAGAACAGAGCTTTATTTGGCAATCGGAATGAGGGCATACGCAAAACGTGACCGAGCCAACGAAGTTGATGGAGCCTTATTTGCTTTTCTAAAGACGAGCACTTATTGTCAGATCCAAACATACGTCTACTTACTACTTACTTTACTTTACTGCGGCTGACTCCTTTTGGAGGATAAGCCGGCTCCATAGAAATCCCGGATTATACCTCTCCATGCCGGGCGGTTGGCAGCCATTTCGGAACATCGAACATTCCAACACCCGAAATAAATAGGTGTTTTCGCGCTGATACAGAGCGCGTCGCTTGCCGGGGACGCCGTAGCATGAACGGTATTTGTGACATTTCATGGAGTTTCTTGGGAATTTGGTACAAGTGGTGTCCCCTCACCACTCGGCTTTTTGATCGAGGACGCACCTCTAGCCTTTGCACATCCAAGCGCAGTCTGCAAGGCAGCAGTAAGTTGCATGGTTGCCGGTGGCTGTTGAGAGCTCATTCGCCATTCGGAAGTACGGGGTACTGTCCAGGAGTCCATGTAATCCTGTGGCTGTTGAACCCTTTTGTGGCGGGGAACACGCCGAGTCATGGTGCCGTCTTCGGGCTCATGTGGTATTTTATAGGAGATCCGATTGCCGGTCGGAAATCCACCACGCCCTGGTGACACCACCGCCATAGCCCCGTTAGCCCATGTACGATCGGCCATCGAGACATGGTTGACACCGTCGTACCACGTTGAGGAGGGGATGGCCTTTACGACGGACATACGTCTACGGATTTCAACGTTAGTTATTCGTTGTTGGTAACCAAAATGTGCTATACTTCTCAAACAACGATGATCGAATGCCTGTAAGCGTCTCAGATCATCAACTCTAAGAGGCCAAGTTTCACTAGCGTATAGTAAGACTGCGCGTACAGATGCATTGTAAACACGACCTTTAAGGCAAAGTGAAATGTTCGCATTTCTCCATAAATAACGAAGGTTCGAGAAAGCTACTCTAGCTTTCGCGATCCGTATTCTCACCTCGTCGGACATATTGCCTATGTTATTGATAGAGCTCCCAAGATATGTAAACCTGTCGACTATGTCAAGATCTTCATTCTGCAGTCGCAACGTTGGAGTGAGTGGTGGGTGATCCTGTAACAGTATCTTACATTTAGAGGATGCGAACTTCATACCGAAAGACGGAACAACGTTTGCTAATCTATTTAAGGTGGTCTGGGCTGCATGCTGATTGTCGAATAATAGTACGATATCGTCCGCATAGTCAAGATCGACAAGTTTATCTCCCGGGGGAACTTCAAATCCAGCGTCCTGAATGTGTGAGAGTGTTGTTCATAATAGCATCGATTATAAAATTAAACAAAAATGGGGAAAGTGGACAACCTTGACGAACACCACTGCAGGTTGTAAAGTTATGCGTTAATTCTTTGTAAACGTTAACACGACCAGAAGTATTTGTGTAGAGAGCTCGCATAATATTAACAAATTTAGTGGGCACACCGCTTTTGTCGACAAGAAATGGAATAAAACATTGCGATCCACCGAATCAAATGCACCCTTGATGTCTAGAAAGACCTATATTTTTGGACGGTGATATACATGTCTCTGTTCGAGAACTTGCCTTAATGGAAAAAATATTATCTATACAACCTCGTCCTGCGCGGAATCCGGCCTGTTCTTCTCTTGTTTGTGATTCACGTGAAGCGCTAAGACGACGTAGGATAATCGAAGCAAATAACCTTGATACGACCGGAGTCAAACTTATACCACGATGGTTATCGCACGAATTACGATTGCCTTTTTTGAAGATGGGAATGATGGTCGACTCATTCCAGTCAAGTGGTACGGTTTCCTCATTCCATATAGTATGAAAAGTTTGGTCAACGCTCCTGAAATTATATCGCCACCATCCTTAAACAATCCCGGAAGCAGATCATCGGGGCCGGCGGCTTTGCGGCGCTTAAGAGATAGGATTGCATCGCGTACTTCTAACTCGGATGGTTCTTCGGGACTAACATTCCACACTGTTGATGCAGACATGCTTTCGGGAATCGGAACTGACGCGGGTGGCCAAGAAAATTGATCTCTAAAGTGTTCAGCCCACCTGTCAAGACGACTTACTTTATCAGTTATTAATTCGTTGTTACTATCATTTATAGTTTCGCTAACTTTTAACTTTCTCGGACCTGTTGTGCGTATAAGTTGGAACAAACAGCGACTGTTACCTGACGCGAAAGCTACCTCCATTTCTTCAGCCTTTCTGCTCCAAAAGTTTTCGAGATCGCCTTTTAGACTGCGCTTAAGTTGGCATCTTATATTGCGACGGGTATTATTATGAGTCGAGCCAGGTGGAATTTGGCGCCTTATTTCGAGTATCTCCATAGATTTTACAGAGAGCCAGTGATTACTTCTACGGGGGCCTGCTATGCCTTAAGAATATTTTCATAGTTTTGTCGGATGGACGGTTGTTCGAGTTTGCCTACATCAATTTGGGGCTTATTCTTAATTATTTTCCCGGAAAATTTTAGAGCATATCTACAACGGATAAGTGCATGGTCCGAGTCGACATAAGTGTTCCAAAAAGAGCGACAATCCTGGATGCAGCCACGCCATCTATAACTAATTGCTACATGATCTATTTGAGTCCACCGTTGTCCGGGTGCTGGAGGATGCCATGTAGCAAAACGTTTAACACTACGTCTGGAATTTGTACTACTTAAATATAGTCTATGTTCAGCGCAGCTATCCAAAAGCTGTTCACCATTATCGTTGCGCGTCGAGCTTAGAGTGTATCTTCCACCTAAATGAAATTCTGTGTTGCTTAAGCGACCAACTTTGGCATTCATGTCACCCATAACCAGGACTATATCCGAACTTCGTGCTTTACTTAGTAAGGAGCTTAATTCGGAGTAAAATGCGTCCTTGCTTTCTTCAGTGCTGCAATCGGTAGGAGCATATGCAGATACAACGAAGAGGCAACGATGATAACGGTTTTTTGCTTTGATTTTAATAGATGTATTTAAACGTGCCGCACACAATCGACTATTTAAAGGGATCCATTTAATTAAGCAAGCTTCAGCTCGCGCGCTAAGGGCAATACCAACGCCCCATTTACCGGCTTGAGAGAACTCTGTGGAACCAGATGTTCGAAGCCAATAACCGTAGATAGGGATGGTGCAACTAGTTCTGTAATACACGTAGGATCCTGTATTCTGGTTTCAGATACGCAAAATATGTTAAAGGAACTTTATGACAGAAATTCTTCTTTACGTGAAACATCTTGATTGCGGACGTGAAGGTCCATAGTATTCGGATGTCTTTTTAATCCATTTCGATCTGGAACTAGATCCCAAAATCCAGGCCCTTGTAGAAGGCACGGGTACGACGGTGTCAACCATGTTTCGATGGCCGATCGTACATGGGCTAACGGGGCTATGGCGGTGATGTCACCAGGGCGTGGTGGATCTCCGACCGGCAATCGGATCTCCTATAAAATACCACATGAGCCCGACGACGGCACCATGACTCGGCGTGTGTTCCCCGCCACAAAAGGGTTCAACAGCCACAGGATTACATGGACTCCTGGACAGTACCCTGTACTTCCGAATGGCGAATGAGCTCTCAACAGCCAACGGCAACCATGCAACTTACTGCTGCCTTGCAGACTGCGCTTAGATGTGCAAAGGCTAGAGGTGCGTCCTCGATCAAATAGCCGAGTGGTGAGGGGACACCACTTGTACCAAATTTCCAAGAAACTCCATGAAATGGAGCCGGCTTATCCTCTAAAAGGAGTCAGCCGCAGTGAAGTAAAGTAAAGTAAAGTAAGAAGGCACGGAGGCTTTGACACATAATGAGATAAGTACCTCAATGGTTTAATCGGTTCGCTTACTCAGTCCCGTTGTCGCGGACGATTTTATCAATGTAATCAATATTTTAGTTGGTTGAATACAGGATCAGAGCATCAAATTGAGATGGTAGCTCCGCTACCATTTGGCACAAAAAACAGACGGATGTTGAAGAATTTCAAAAATTTTGCAAATAGTTAATTTATAGTTCAAATTCAAATTTTGTAATCCTGATAGTGTTGGTTACCAAGCCTGAACCAGAACAATAGAGGGTTTGTGGGAATTACCATCTACTAAATGAAATATAATGGAATATGACATGGTCGAAATTCCTGAAATGAATGTTCAAAAGTTTTAACATACAATGGCTGACCGTTTCACTCTGGAATTTGATGTGGCGATTTTAAAAGATGTGACAGCCAAATAAGTCTTGTTCGCGTTTCTACATAATTAGGTGTCGCGTTATAGTATATCGGTAATGGTCACCAGTGATCGCGGTAATCAGTTCATGTCCGAGCTTATAATTAAATCCATGAATACCACGGCAATACTCGTACTGCGTACATTCCTTGAGCAAACGGTACGGCACAGACTCTGCATTTTGAATTTAAAGCAGTGTTAGTGTACAGATGGATCGAGCTTGATACACGAACTTCCTTTGGAAAATTCTAATTGTACCTAATACCTATTGCATAATGTTAACAAAACTGACTTAAGTTCTTGTATGTCGCCTAACATTAAATGTTTGACATTTAGCACATGCTCTCATGCCCATATCTTGTAACAAATTCTGCCAAAAATATCAATCACCCTAATGGTGTTGGAACAGATGTCCAAACTCATGTAGCTGCTGAATTACATTGGTGTGTTAATCTACCTGCACGTATGGTCTGAGTTGTCTTCTGGAAGTTTTACACAGCAACCACTAACCACTCCCTAAATTTCGAGCCTAGGCTGGTTTTTTTAATCAAAGTGAAGAGATCCGATATTTGCGCTATCATAACATGTAGGAATAAAGCCACTAGCAATTTATCTACACTCTTTAACAGCCATTTACATACCAGCTTGATATTTGCATCATTCGATCTACTAAGCGTGTCTGCCACATAATGTGGTCAATGTCTGTTGAACCACCACAACTTGCTTCATCATCTTATAGCCGATCCGTCTTCTAAAATCCAGGCAGATACCCGCTTATCCAGTCCAGATAGAAAGACCGCCTCAGTCCCGATGAAGAAGAAAAGACATGGTGACCGCTTTATTAATAGTATTTAGAGACTTATATTTATAGAACACTGTCTGTTTATGCATCCTCCTCATGTACTGCCTCACAAATTTATTCAATAAACAAACAGTACAATCTTAATTTTAACATGTAGGACAAATATTCACACAGGAAATGTACACAGTTTCTACACGACCTCTTTCACTGTACGTTAATCTAGGTTAATTAAAAATCAACGAATCACATAAATAAAAGAACATCCACTATATACCCATAGCACAAGGTTTAAATAGCAAATCTAATAAACAATTATACTGCCTAGAACGCGGCCAGTGAAAATAATGTACGAGGCAAAATTAACTCAGTAACTCAGAAAATGTCATGGAATAATTTATATATGCGACTACTTAATAATCACACAAAATTTGTATAAATATTGCAAAATTTAAATGGGCAAATATTGAAATAACGGGAATTGAAATAAAGCCGATATATTTCCCATTTAAATAATTCACTAGTCTGTCACTAAATCGGCTAGACATCTTCACCTCTAAACACTGATGTAGATATGCGATCACTCTATATAGCTGCACCACAACACAACATTTACTTTACCAGCAGGACGAACGACAGAAAAATCGAACTTTGTTAGTAGGTTTATTTGCGAATTCACCCTACAAGAGTAATTCAGCTTCGCGTGTTTAGCAAGTACACTTATAAACGGCTTAACGCCTAGTAAAATCTTAAGGCAGTGACCATACAAATGTAGAAAACGATTTTCTATAAATAGTCATTTTCGTTTAGAAAAGTGACTTAATTTTTTAAATTTATTCATATTGCCTGAAATACTTGATGAGGCTCCCATTAGGAGATAGGTTGTCAGCATATACATATGCATATTAGAACAACCTTGGGCCTATTTGATCTGCTTCAAGACTAACAACCACACTCTCCAACTCACACTATGCAAGGTCTATGTTCTACCTCTCATATCATATTCTAGGGACCTTTATTGCCCCCATATATTAGCCTCCTCTTACGCTATCAAAAAGATTCCCATATTTCTGAAGCGTGGCTTCTCTCACAACCAAAATTATCGGGAACGCCTGCTCCTGGCTCATTTTCTACCGCTATGGTTTACCTGACACTTACGAGTCATTTATTTTATTCATAAGATCACAAATTTCCTACCACAGTCAAATTTCGCTCACCAAAATCACCACTACGCTACGCGCTATAGCAACTCTTCAACTCAATCCACCCATATTTCCATTATAGTTTTCAAAGCCACATAGGTACCAACGTTCTATCTGCGGAAATCAAGCTCCTACCCTAGCATGAGTTTAAAAAGGCGGCTCACACTCACTTCTTTAACAAAATCCTATGCGGAACTCTGATTGTAAGTGAAACTGGTTCCTTCTTTATCCATGATACTTATTTTACTCCTAGGCTTTTAACTAGTTTTTTGGATGTTAAGTCTCTACTAGCTAAGCCTCCAATTTCGACATGTCGCCTTTGACTCTAAACGTCACAGCTGGGCTCTCCAATACCATTTTTGTTGTACCGCAACGAAATAAAAAGTACTTCGCCATAATTTTATCTACTAATTCTCTTCGTTTTTCTTTAGAAAACGATCGGAAACTATAAAAGTTTGCTGGACCATCTGACGGTATACATCGGACGCAGGTTCCTACCCAACTTACAACAATCGTAACTTCACTCAGCTGAAGTCAGTGAACCCTGCACACGACACTGATATTTTGACTCTACACAAGCTTCAATCTATTAAACTTAATCCTAGTCAATACTACCCTACAGAAACTCGAATGCTAAGGTCGATGTCTGCAGCCAGTCCATTCTCGCCTTCTAGCTTGGTCTTAACTTCGTTCGTTTGATACCAGAAAATCCTTCGTTGATACTCACTCTCCCCGATTCCTACTATAGTCCATTCTACCTAGTCAAATTGAATCTCTTTCTCATCAGAAAGAACTATTACAAAGTTGATGAAAGAGCTACTCTTTCACAACTCTTTCCATCCTTGTCGTTTAAAACTTTGCTAGTCACAAATTCATTCAGCTCTACATATCTAACATCTGATTTGTACCTTATTATTCAATTGTTGGGCCTGTTGGCCTTTGTTGCCAAATAAATTTATTATTACTTTTATAACATTAAAACTGTTAATTTAATCTTATAGTATATACGCAGTATTTTTTTATAAAGTATATAGTTTGTTAATGTTTTCTACGTTGTGGTTTACCGAATTTACACGAAGTGACCGAATTATCCAATATATAAAATATTACATTATATTAACCATACGGCATACTAATAACTCATTCTAAGCTATATAAGTTCTTTAAATATTAATATACTATGCAATTTTTAAATTTATAATAACAAGAATTCTTAATGCAATTTTTTTCAGCCAATTATTGCTCCTAAATAGTCATTAGAAATTTTTAATAGTATTACATACCGCTTTTACAATAAAAAAGCTTCAGAATGATCAAAGAGCCCGCAATTAAATAATGCTGGTTAAAAGTATATTTAATCAAAGGAATTTTAATACGAATAATATAGGTTAAATATGCACATATCTTACACAAGTTAACGTTTTATATAAATACTTTTGTAGTCGACATAAAAAGACAAAAACCGTAAATAAAACTTTCAAGCAAAGAAGCGAATAATTAATAATATTACATTTATTTGGCATCAAAGGCAAACTGGCACGACCATCGAAATAACAAATCAAGGATAGGATATGTGGAGGTGAGTGGAATTGTGACTAGCAAAATATTTAATAGCAGGGGGAGGGGTTGGGGAAGGGAAAAGTTATCATTAACATCAAGAATAGAATAGAATAGAATAGAATATCTTTATTTGGATTCAAACCACACATATTCCATCAAATAATAAAATTGGAAAATGTACAATATATATTTAAAAAATTATCACATCACAATAATTGTGCAATTAATCTCATGTAGATAAGTATATCTCACTAGTTGTACTATACAATATAACAATATCAGAAAGTTCGACTGAAAAGAATAATATATACATCATCACATTAGGAACAATTAAGGTATAATTCAAATGTAACATTATGCAAAATTTGAGAACCATGACTAGTAATTGATTGTATGTAATGTTAACTATCATGAAGATATAGTGCATAACACTTCAAATATAATAATACAAAACTTGGAAATAAAAATCTCAAGAAAATCTGTTTCCGATAACAATTATCCTTGTCTTTTATTCAACCATGAGAAAGTATTATCATAATCAAAATAAAAAATATCAGCAGGATTGCAGACTTTTTCAAGACATCTTAGATGGAGGCATTTCTCTAAGCCCCTTCGGCAATTGGTTATAAATTTTGGTGGAAAAAAAATAAATAGAAACGAAGTTCCATTTGACTAGACAAGATCACTTGGAGATAGTGCATGGAGTATCAGAGCTTCTAGGTGAATGTGAGATCGAAAAAAAGATGGCGGACCGGAGGTAGACGTCGACCGATGGAGTCCATTGTCGTGGAGATTGAGTTGATGGAGCAAAGCGTGGACATGGATGGAATCTGCAGGATTGAAGCGAGTGAGTCTTGCAGGGGTCGCAGGCATCCGTAGAACGTGGTTGTGATTGAAGGAAGACCAGGGGGAGTCTATGTCCGAAGCGAACACTTGGTGGATCGGTAGGGCTGTTGGGTTTCCGGTCCTCCACTGAAACAAGAAAGAAAAGAATTGGATGAGCAAAACGTAGTAAAGTATCCACAATGTGGATATAATGGGGTCAAGAATAGGCCGAGAAGTGATATCAGTGAGTCTAGAAGAAAAGATTAAGACCAGAGAGGTAAAGTGGAAGATTAGATGACTGCCTGAGGGATTTCGCCCTCCGAAGTTAGTAAAGAGAATAGCCTGGGGTGAAGTAAATGTTATGGATTGAGAAGGAACCAGTTTCGTTTCCAATCGGTCGTATCACAAAGAAGTTTGTTGAAGAAGTACTGATGGGCTGCCTATTTGAATTCGTGCTAGGGTAGGAGCTTTATGTCTGTGGGAATAGCGTTGAAGACATTAGTGGCTTTGGAGAAGAGATAGATTTTTTTAAATATGGTGGGGATGTGGTTACCTTGGATAGAAGAGTTACTAGGACGTGTGGCGTAGTGGTGACTTTGGTGGGCAAAGTTGGAGAGTGGTAAGCAAGTTGTTATCTTATAGATAAAAGAAATGAATCTAAGGTGACGGGTTAACCAAAGCGGAAGAAGGTTTGCTGGGAGTGGGCGTTCCCTATAGTTTTGGCATTTCGGGAAGACTCGCTTTAGAAATCTGGAGGATACCTGTTCAATAGTATTCGAGGAGGCGAGGTTGAGAGGACAGTAGAAGTCGCTGGCGTAGGAAATGAGGGGCAGAACGTAGACCATGAATAATGTGAGATGGAGAGTTGGGTTGTTAGTCTTAAAACAGATCAGACGCGCCCATTTGAAGAGTTTAGAAGCAGTGTGTGTAAGGTGTAGGGAGAAGTCTAGGGATTTTGAGAAATGGATGCCAAGATGTTTGGCCGAATCTATTATTTCTATATCAAGGAGATAGTTGGCAACTGGGATAGAGAAGAATGGATCAGAGGAGAGTTTCATCAGGCGAGTTTTGGTTGGATTTAGTTTGAGGCCGATTCTGCTGATTTGATTTGTTATTTCAATGGTCGGGCCTGTTGGCCTTTGATGCCAAATAAATGTATTATTTTTATTATAACGCCGAAATCTGGCAAATAATTTCTAACAAAATACGCAAATTAATGCACTGGTACTGAATAAATGAAACAGCACACAATCTGATATTATGATTAGCTAATCACATGTGGTCTACAGCTATATAGGCGTATTGGATTTCCCAGGCAACATGCAATGAATTGCTTTTCATGGACATAATCTTTCGTCTTAGAAATATTTAAATGTCCATGCATATTGTCTTATTTGTGGTTTTATACAAGATACATCACCAGCATTGCTTGCCATTAGTCAATACAATTATTTGTAGCCGCGCATCCAGCCAATCGTTATCGTTTAAATTATTAAAAGGAATTCTAGGGTTGTCAACCTACGTGGTGTCAGCTCAAATTATCAGCAAGACTCATCAAGGCCTTCAACACAGTCATTACCACTTTTTCCTCCTTTTAATCTAACGACTCACGTAGATCTATCCAGAAGATCACGAACCAACTAATATGACAAAAAATCAATGCTCCAGAAAGAGTTCATAACATCCGCCTCAGCTTTAATTCTCATTATAATTAAAAACTTAGCCCGTAATAGTTTACCTGAATCGCTTCAGGCCCACCAAGTGTACTACTTATTATGCAAACAGTTTAACGTTGCACAGCCCTCCGGCTGGGCCGTTACAATAGATCACCAAACTAGGTAAGCATTAAAGCTTGTGATTTACAGATTTTATTTTCTTTTGTATTAAAATCATTTAACTCTTCTTATTGATATTTCGCTGTCGTGAGCTACTTAGCTAATGTTCGCAGCGGCATTTATCCTTCGCATTTATGTTTTCATTTAATGCGATAGAAAAACCCTCAATATTGGCGATTAGGTCGTAATTTTGTTTTTATGCTAGATTCAATTATAATGGCTTAGTTCAATTTGCCGAAGTATTGCCTAGATGAAATTGAAACTTCTTTTTCTCGGTACCAATAAAAACAATAAAAAAATTCATTTAAACAATGGCGTGCGACCTTACACTTGCACAAGATTATAAGCACTGTGCATTTACCATCCATCATCATACACGCTTGACATTTTCATCCTGAGCGCTACGTGTGATTGCTGTCGCTCTCGCTACTTGATTGTTTGCCTACACGGATTTCTGGACGTTTATCACGTTGTGTCACTTGGATATTTAGACATCAGTCACGCCAATATTCTCGTTTCTGCACAATTAGTCACGCGTGATGAATTGTCTATTAATCGGACTTCTACGTGAACCAGCCACCACGGTGTTGCCGCAGATCTTCAACAAGGCAATTATGATATGTCACACAGCAACTTACCTCTCTGTTTTAGACAACTGTATTTGTCGTGGTGCATCCACGGGAAGGAACAACAACCAAACAACCAAAGCCGGGCGCCAGTGTATATGAGTACTGCTAGACACTGCAACACTACTAAACTTTCTTGAAATTTACAGGAGAACGCCAATTCCGACCCTGATAAAGGCCACCCGCAGAAATTGTTTCTAATTATCTACGATGTTTAACTATTTTTTTACTTGGCACGGCATTTACTTGCAGACGGGGCGTTAACGAATTGGCGATCGCGCCAGGATACTAAGAACAGTACTGTTTTTAGAGTTCTTTTATATTACAAATTTTTTGGAAAATTTATAAAAAATATTTGTTTCCTTTTTTATTAATATCTTAGAGAATTACATTAAAATCGACTGTAGCACCTCGAAGCAACCTGTTCTTCACCGTATTTGTGAATTATTCTTAGTCAAGGTCTTTTGGGGTTTTAAGTTGTTGTCTTTAACCAGGGAAGCAGATTTTTTAGGTGGTTTTCTGACGTTCAAAACGTTTCTCACCTATGTATATACTGTGTCAAATCGTGGAAGCAGATTTTTATTCGGATTTTCTGGAAGCAGATTTCATCAGATTTCTGTGTTTGTGTCAAACTGTGGAAGCAGTTTTTATATTAGCTTTTGTTATTTTTTTATTTATTGGGCACGTATGTTTTACTTTTTTACTTCGCTTCATGCATTTTTATTTAGCATCGTTTTGATATATATAAATTTATAATTTTAAGAGGCCCTAAGATTAATAGAATGTCGCCGTATGAGACGTCCATTGTGAATTATTCTTTAGGCGCTTAGACTCTGCTTTCTCCTCGTTAGACAGTCATCAAAAACTGTCAAAGGATTTAGCTAAAATCATCCAAAGCTTGAGGCCATTAGGAAACCACGCAATCTATTTTTTTGGCCTCCGAAATGAAGTAGAATTTTTGCTGGGTCCCACAGAAACTGAGCAGATAATAAATAAATATGCGCATTTAGACTTGAGATTTTAAGGGAATTGCGGAAACGTTGGTATAAAACCAATATTTCTGATCATGAGGCTAAGGTTGTTTTTATTAACAATCTTTCCTTGTCATTAAAATTGTTAGCCAGACATCTCCGCAACTCTTTCTCTCTCACAATATATGACTTATCAGAGAGATGCGAGTTAGAATTTAGGGTTTTGGAATCTGAGTTAAATTCGTCATCCTTTTGTCTTTCCCGCAGGATGATATGTCACCTCTTTAGAGAGGACAAGAGCGAACATGATTGAAGCTCTAGAAGGATTGGCCGTAGGGTAATTCAAACCGAAAACTGGAAATAACAGTAGGCGGCGATCTAGATCCCCTCAATATGTTAATAGATATACCCCAAAGAACTGGTGCTATAATCACCAGAAGTTCTTTCTAGTCGTGTAAAGTCTGTCTCTGCTGTTTGGAAGAATTCCCAAATGAATGCCAACTTCCACATTTGACGGCAAAAGCCACAGAAATTAAGCACAGTGGGCATCAGTATCAGGAAACGTTTGGTTCAGAAAGTAGAAGACCATACTTCCTGCGCATCTACGGCATCAACGGCGCCACTAGGAAGCAATCAATTACATTCTGACAGTCCTATTGAGTATTTACGTCTACGCCGAATATGTCACATAAACAGTCAAACTGACAATGTCAGTCGCAATGTTCAGGCTTCTTGTTTGTATGACCCGGCCAAAAGCCTAACGAATTTCCGCATGTTCTTGATTTTAGAACTGACGAAGAGTTCATCGTAGACACAGGTGCATCAGTCTAAGTTCTTAAGGGTGATTCAATGGCCGAGATGTCTCTAGGAGTTTTACTTATAATAGCTACAGAGGAGCCCATGCCTGCTTATGACTGTCGGCATCGCACACTCAACATTGGTTTACGGCGTGAATTTATTCATAAATTCATCGTCGCCAAGGTCTCATAAAACATAATAGGCTTTGATTTCCTTTCGATATTTGGGCTCATTGTTTATCTTGCTAGTCAAAATTTCATTGACCCCTCCACCGGTCTTGAGCAAAGTTCATTGACACTTACCTCTGAGCAATTGGAGTTACAGGTCATTCAGCCAACCTCAGTGCTTCATTCAGCAGAGATATCAGCTCTTTGAGAACACAAATCGCTGGTCTCTGCTTAACTGAATGCTACCCAAGTGGAATTTTTAAGGCTATTGGAAAAGAGAATCATCAGACCATCGAAAAATTCATGGGCGTCACAACTGCACTTGGTCTCAAAATCAAACGGATCGTACAGAGCCTGTGGAGATTACCGCAAGTTAAATTCAATGACGAAATCTAATGCATATCCTATTCCCAATATATAGACTTTACTTGAAAAACTCAGACAAGCCTACCACCACATCCATGTAGCGCCAGATGATATTGGAAGGACTGCAGTCGTCACTTCATTTGGCCTTTTCGAATATCTTTACATGCCTTTTTGAGTTAAAAGTGCTAAATAGACATTTCTACATTTCATGAGGAACATTATTCGCGACGACGCCGCTTACTGTATCTCATATCTCGATGAGACAATGATTCTCAGTCAAGAGTTAGAATATCTTGCTAAGCATTTACGAAATTTCCTCTCACACTTATCCAACCACAGACTCGAGATGAACTGTGACAAGACGCAGATTGCAACTGCATCTGTTGACTTTCTAGGGTATAGTAGCACGCTACAAGGTTTTCAACCTTTGCCGTAGAAGTCGAATTCAATCAAGTATATCAAGTTACCAAAAACTGTTAGTTAGTTGCAGAAAATTTTGGGAGTTCTAAAAGTACTATTGCAAGGACCTTCCAGGTCTTTCAAGACAACTCTACCCGTTGTGTAGGCACCTGTGGTCTTTGTAAAGGACATAGCAAGAACTCCACACTTTTTTGATCATCTGAAGACGAGGAATTACTTCGAGTCGCCATCAACTCGTTGGCAAATGCTACAATGCTAACGCATCTAGATATTCATCGATCGGTTCTACTCACGACAGATGCTTCTGAGTTCGTTATTAGAGCCACATTTGAAAATAGGTGGCCGGAGTTCGAAAGCCTATCAGTTTTTACTTCCGTACTCTCCAACCAGTAGAAACGAGATACAATACTTTCGGTCGAGAACTCCTCGCGATCAACGACGCAGTGCGCCATTTTATCGGCATCATTGGCAGCAGCAGCTTTGTTTTTTTTCACAGATGATGAACCATTAGTAAGCGCACTTCAAAACGAGACTTTATCTTTCGCCAAATATCCTGTCAGAGAGGAAAGACAGCTGTATCGTCTGAACGAACGTTAAATGATGTGTCTATGAGTGTGCCATTTGTCAGAATAACAAGATCACACGGCACACTCATTCTAAGTTACAACATTTCCGAACTACTTCACGCCCAGCCAACTTCGACATCGACATAGTACATCTGACGAAGGTTCAAGGTTTCAGCTACCTTCTACCTATGATTGATAGATTTAGACGATGGCCTGCGGCATTACCTCTTTGCACCATTTCTACAGACGAAGTCACTAACGGTTTAATCTCTGCATGGATATCCCATAATAGTATTCCCTATGAGGTCATCACTGATAGAAGTATTTGCTTCTCATCGGATCGTCTCGAAACCACCTTGCGTTTCATGGGATGCACCTTACGCCAGACGTCTGCCTACCATCCCCAATCTAACCGTATGATAGTGAGAAAGCATGGGGAACTCGAAGCTGCTTCAGCATCCTCATCCATTAATGGCAAATGAGTCGATTCATTACTTTTAGTTCTATTTGCCATGCGTTTCCGTGATCATAAATCTATTAAATCGTCTGCGTCACAACTTTTGGATGACATTAATCTACGCCTGCCTAGTCAGCTCCCGCTGATACTACCCGCACATGATGACCCGAAAGACGAAGCTACCCGCCGATGACTTTATTTCGGTAACATATCTTAACAGCAGCCGAGACAATCGCCTCGTCCAGTCGTCGTTCACACGCAGCTCCACAGCTGCAAGAGAGTACTCGTTTGCAACGACACTCCTGTTGCACCACTACAACCAAAGTATCGCGGTCCTTACCCAATTTTGCTGAGACAGCCGAAATACTTCATTATCATGCAGAGTGCAACACCTACATTGTTAAGAATAGACAGGTTGATGCCGTTTATGAAACCGTCTGATCCTGGGAACACCCATTATTTTAAACGCGTTTCAGGCTCTATCTGTTTACGATCTCAACCTAGCAATAGATTGCTTTGCATGGCGCATAACTGATATATTTTTTCTACGTATCAAATATTTAACTTAATGCGCACCACTTCCGACCTATGTCACGCAACGAGACTTCTATGAATCCACATGATTCATTCACATTGCTCACATTCACTTATCTCACTCGGTAAAACCAGCTGTTTTTTATCTACCAATTGTTTAGCATTTTTGAAATATTCTTTGGTATTATGCAATTGCTGCGGATATGTTCGAGTACACATTTTGTTGTTACCATTTGATTATCATGTATATATTTTCACATTGTGCTATTGTAATGTATGGCTCACATATGAGCTCACGCTGCCTATTTTGCTGTGACCAGCAACTTAGAGCTAATGCTAGTTACCGGTTTTATATCATGGTAAGGTCGCTTTCAATGCATATTTTAACTTCATCTGTTGCAGAGTGATCACTCTACGAATATCATGATCACGACGTCAAGCACACACTAGCACCTTTGGTCGTATTCAAACACACTGACAGCGGTCTAGACTGCCCAGGTTTCAACTTAAGTCTAGCAGCTTCAGTGGCAATCTACTCTGCAATCCTCTGGCTGCGGCACTCCAAACCTTACGCAGTTCTGTTTTCCATCATGCGGTATGGTCGGCCACTACAGCTAACAATTTGTGTAGCAATTCCTAGCGGTTATTTGACATCATATCATTGTTGAAGCAACCAACAAGTATAACCCAGCCCAGCAGTTTCGGCACACTAAAATTTTTTTATAGCTATGGAAAGAATAATAACAAGTTGCTTAACGGGGTTCGAACTCTGTTCTACATTTCTTATCAAGCCTCGCCGACTGGAATATTTTTCTTTTTCAAAGTGGAAAGTGATGTAACAGCTAAAAAGCAATTCGCCAAAATTCAAATTTGATTTTCGCGGCACTAATCAAAACAAGCAAAATTTGCCGCTAACCAATGGCGAGTAAGCTATTGTTTTCAACACTATATTAGCACGGTGCATTTACCATGCTTTTTATAATCCACGTTCAATTTCTGTAGCGCAGTACGTGTGTAGAGTCTCGTAACCTATTAGTGTCTGAGAACCCCATAGATGCCAGATCATGATCAGTTTTTAAATGTACAATAGAATCTGATAAGCATGTACTTTCATTCATGGCTTTTAAATTCAGGCCTGCGATGTCTCGAGCTAACTTGCTAATGTCCTCAAATATAAGATGAGCTTCCATGTCGATCGTACTTAATTATTAATTTCATACCTAATTTTAGGCAATTGGTATTTCAAACCTTTCACGTTACAAAACACCCAAACAAATAATCTGGAAAAAAATAGATGTGAAAAACAGAATTATTAAATTACCTGCTCCAGAACGTCCCCAATATGCACAGAAGTGAAAAAAATGTAAGAAAGTGATAGCAGGAATATATTGTGGAAATCGAGTAAACGATAAATGAAGAAAATGAAATAAATGCAGCAGGCCGAGAAAGTTACAACCAGTCACGTACAGTATGCTCGAAAACTGAAATCGCGCACAATTCAAAGTATTTATAAAGTCATTTATTTAAACAAAGAAAATTCTTGAAAATAAACGAATAATTTATTTTTAAATAAAATTCGTTTTAATCAGCTAAGGCGGTTTAAATTTATCAGATATTGTCACTTTAATTTTGGCGGAGGAAATATATTCCTCCACATACACCACCTTCTCAAAAAAAACGGCTAGTAGTAGACGTAATAATCATTCTTTGGCTGACGTTTTACTCTTCCAGAACGAGTTGTGCATAATGGCGTCTCTGAAGTCGGCATCGCGCCCTGTACAGTTGTGACTGGTTCTTCTGTTTCATCTGGTGTTCCCAAACAGTTTTCATGTTGTGAATTGGTAGAATAAGATTTTGTTTTATTAAACAACGTGTCTTTTGAGATCTGCATTTCGTTATGTGCCTGTATAATGGGATTGCACTGATCAGATTCGTCCATGGAACGGTGATCATTCGACGCATCTGATAATTCAGTCCTATCATCTAACCAGATAAACTGGGGAATGCAACGATCCAACGTAACACACTCCTCAATACCATTTACCTCTATGATGACATTTTTGTCAGTCATCCTCTTGAAATTATATGGTCCTTTGTAAAATGTTGTCAGACAATTCTTCTTATTTTCATTAGTTGCATACACATGCGAAGCCGATATTAGATCAGAGGACACATAGCACTTGGTTTTTGCTTTTCAAGTTTTGGTTAGAGCCAAACGACACATCTTATATCTAAGTGTTCCTACAAACCAATCTACATATCAAGAAGCCCAAACAAGATCTCCAGGCAAACTTAATGGTTCTACATAAACCAGTTCTGCTATTGAAGTACCTAATTGTGCCCCATATCTGTTGCGCATGGCGAGTAGTTCTATAGCATGATAGTATATCCAGCTTGTTCCACTAGTACACATTAACGCAGCTTCCAGTTCACGATGCAGCCTTTCTACCATCCCATTTGCTCGTGGGTTGTATGCACTAGTATGCAATACAGTTATTCCCATGATGTTGAGAGATCTTTCGAAACGTTCGGACATAAATTGACTACCTCGATAACTAGTGACCTTTTCCGTAACACCGTAAAGCGATATCCAATTATGTAAAAACTCGAACAAAACTTCTTGCGCTGTCATATCTTTTAAAATCGCCGCTTCAAATTGGCTACTTAATCGATCTATCATAGCAAATAATTATTGCCATTAACTTCAGGCATTTCGACAATGTCTACATGTACGTGTCTGAATCGTCCAATTGGTATCCCGATATTCTGTATCTCGGTTCTGGTATGTCTCCACACCTTACACGTTTGACACTTGGCACATGATCTTACCCATACCCATAAGGCTTTTGTCATGTGCGACCATACGTATCTGTCATTAATTAATCGAATGGTGGCTTTAAAGGATGGATGTCCCATGTCGTGTAATGCTTGGATAATTTTGTCCCGTAACTCCAACGGTACATATGGTCGTAGTTGACTTCTAAAAGTTTCGCATAACAAACGCTTGCCACTCAGGAAATTACAAATATATCCTGGTCTTTTGGACAAGACTAACGTTTAAGGAATCCAATCCTTGCGCTTCCTTGATTTGACTAACTAAATCATGCATAGAATTATCTAAATTCTTCAAAGGGCCTTGAAATATCAGCTCGATATTGGCTTCATTCGGTCTGCTATGTGCATCGGCTACCACGTTCTCCTTACTAGCAATATGAGACACAGTGAAATGGAACTCTGATAACTGGGTTATTTGGGAATTTACTCTACGAGAGTAATTAAGCCTCGCTGTTTTACCAAGTATACTAATCAACGGCTTATGATTGGTCAATAACTAAATTTATGACCGCCAAAGAAATGCTCATAGTGTAGCACTGCGGCATACACTGCTAGAAGCGCATTACCAAACGTATCATAATGTTGCTACAAATATATCCTGGTCTTTTGGACAAGACTAACGTTTAAGGAATCCAATCCTTGCGCTTCCTTGATTTGACTAACTAAATCATGCATAGAATTATCTAAATTCTTCAAAGGGCCTTGAAATATCAGCTCGATATTGGCTTCATTCGGTCTGCTATGTGCATCGGCTACCACGTTCTCCTTACCAGCAATATGAGACACAGTGAAATGGAACTCTAATAACTGGGTTATTTGGGAATTTACTCTACGAGAGTAATTTAGCCTTGCTGTTTTACCAAGTATACTAATCAACGGCTTATGATTGGTCAATAACTAAATTTATGACCGCCAAAGAAATGCTCATAGTGTAGCACTGCGGCATACACTGCTAGAAGCGCTTTACCAAACGTATCATAATGTTTCTCTCAATCATTAAGCTTACGGCTATAAAACCCAATCGGTCTTAATATATCCTGATCTCTTTGCTGTAGCACAGCCCCTAATGCAACATCTGAGGCATCTATGATAAGCTCGAAATGTTTCGTCAAATCTACAGGTGCTAATGTGGTTATGTCACTTAGCATTTTCTGGGCCTTCTGGAATTTTTCTCGGTCTTCTGGACTCAAGTTTATAGGCCAAGACTTCTTGATCGTGCTATTTTCCCGAGTGAGATGGCGTGTCAACGATCCTAGAATTCCGGCTAAACCTGGAATGAATCGACGGTTATAGCTGATCATGCCCAAGAACTTTCGCCGCTGGCGCATGGTTCGGGGCTCCGTAACGTCTTTAATAGCTTGGATCTTTTCTTCCAAATGTTTCATTCCGTCTTTGGAAAGTATATGACCAGGATATTTAACTGAAGAGCATCCGATATTACTTTTATTAGGTTTGACGACTAATCCATATTGTTCCAGCCTGGTCAAAACCGTTTTCAAATGCCTACAATGTTCATCTCGTGAGCGACTAAGAATTATAATGTCGTATATGTACTCCCTCGCAAATGGACAATTCTGAAGGATTTATTCAGCCATACGCTAGAATGTCTGACAGGCATTTTCAAATCAATAGGCATTCGAAGAAATTCATGTAATTCCCCATGGAAATCTGACTGCGGGGAGTGGTATCGAACTTTCCTCCATTGATTACTAATAGTACGATTTCTGGAGATCTAAAGTTGAATAAACCTCATATCCCATTATATCTCGGAGTAAAGTACTCTGGTTAGGGAGAGGATAAGAATCACCCTTCGTTACTGAGTTTAATAGACGATAACTTAAACAAACCGTCCATTGACCCGGTTCAGGTTTGAGAACTACCACTATTGGGGAAGCAAAATTAGAATTTGACTATCTACAAATCCCCTCTTTGCGCAGTTGGTGAAATTCAGACAAAGTAACTTGTTTCTTGTGTTGTGCCAACGGTTGAGCCTTTGGTAAACAAGGCAATGGAGCCACCAATTCTATTTGGTGTTCTACTCCTGTCTTCAATCCTATCCTTTTGGCACTGAAAGGCTGAACCACTGCTAGGTGCTACTCAATGATATCGGCAAAGTCATATGCGACCGTTGGACGGGGTAAAAGAACAGTTCTAACTGTCGATGTGTTAGACTCAGTATATGTTGACACCCATACGCTTTCTGCGATAGTCCTAACTTTGGGGTCTAATGTCAGTTTGAAATGTGTCAAGAAATCCATCCAAATGATGTGGTCCTTGACATCTGCTACGAGAAAATTCCACGTAAAGGAAGATTTCTGGCCTAACGTCACCGACATTTCTTTCATCCATTTGACTTCTATCGGACTACCGTTAGCGGCGCATAGTTGATAATCAACTGTGGGGCAATCTGCTTTCACCACGTCTGACCTAATTATGCTTACCTCAGCACCCGTATCGATGAGATGTTCCAGTCCATATAATTCATCTTTAATAATGAGTTACTGGATAATCCGGCAATGTTTTCCAGATCTCCGCTTAGTAAGAATCTGACTCTCTTTCCCTCTGTTTCGGTGCTATCTGATCTTGTCGCATTTATAACTTTTTCCTTAAGTATGCCTTTTAAATGCATATCTGGGAACCTTTGCAATGGAACCCCCCTACGGCTCCTACCACCGGGCGTTTAATCCTTTTCCCGGTGATGGATTTCTCTCTACCAGTTTAGCGCTTCCTTTCCATCTGGGTCCACCTAACCACGGGTATATACAATTCTCACCTGGGCACTTTGAACTTCGTCCGTATTCGCAATGAGTTTTACACCATCCGCGTGGCCCTTCGAAGCGTTGACGCGAGTGACTCCCTCGACGTCTTGTATATCTTTCTTGACTCTGAAATTGCGAAATTTCTCGACGTATACTAGCAATTTCTCTACATAAGTAACGCAAGTTTTCTTGTATCGTCAGGTTGGTTTCAGCATCTGCCCTGACTGGCTGCACCATGACAGAATCTGCAGTTACAGCAAGTACTTTTGGTTCCTGCTGTTTATACACTCCGTCTAGCCCTCTGAGTTTCGTTGGCCAATCAATATTCATAGTTTTAAATACTTCTAATGTGGTTCTAAGCCTAGATAGTAGCTCAGCTGTAAAAATAGAATTAACCTCATCTCTGGATATGGAAGCTTTCAAGCAAAGGCGTTCGTAAAACTGTGATGGTAGTTGACGCCCCATCTTTTCTGAGCGTAATAATTCGAACATTTGTGCTAAATTTCCATTCTGATATCTTTGTTGTATTTCGGCCATTAATAACTCAAATGCATTATACGGCTTTCTTCTACAGTTCTGCCTCTGAAACTTTCAAAGGCATTTCGTAAATTTTCAGGAAATGTCATCTATGCTGCAACAAATTTCTCCATAAGGTTAACGATATTATATTTTCTAAATATCATTTAGGCATCCCCGATCCAACTTGAGTGTTTTTCAGATTTATATTGCGGTAGACTTAATTATCTTTGGCTTGCGCGGTCGCCAAATTTTGTTGAGGCTCCTAACCTATTAGTGTCTGAGAACCACATAGATGCCAGATCATGATCAGTCTTTAAATGTACAATAGAATCTGATCAGCTTGTACTTTCAATCATATCTGTTAAATCCATGCCTGCGATGTCTTGAGCTAACTTGCTATTGCCCTCAAATATAAGATGAGCTTCCATGTCGATCGTATTTATTTATTAATTTGATACTTAATTTTAGGCAATCGCTATGTGAAACCTTTCACGTTACAAAACACCTGAACAAATGATCTGGAAAGAAATTGATGTGAAAACCCGAATAATTAAATAACCTGTTACAGAACGTCCCCAATATGTACGAAGTGACAAAATGTAAGACAGTGATAGCAGGAACATGTTGCGGAAATCGAGTAAATGTTAAATGGAGAAAATGAAATAAATGCAGCAGGCCGAGAATGTTACAACCAGTCACGTACAGTATGCTCGAAAACTGAAATCGCGCACAATTCAAGGTATTTATACTGTCAAGTATTTAAACAAAGAAAATTCAGGAAAATAAACGAATAATTTCTTTTTAAATAAAATTCGTTACAATTAGCCAAGGTGGTTTAAATTTATCAGTTATTGTCACTTTAATTTTGGCGGAGGAAATATCTTCCTCCACACGTGTTCGTGTTCGTATTGTGACCTGTCACACTAACTGTTCACGTTCGGTGACTTCTGGACCTGCCTCACAAACAGAGTCATCTAGTTACGCCAATCTTGTTGCTGAACAACTAGTGAGACGGAGCAACATCTATTTATTGGACCTCTACTTATGCCAGTCATCACGGTGTTGGCGTAGATATTCAACGAAACAATTCTGAGACTTCACACAGCCTCTCACCTCTGATTTGAATGTCACAGGAGGGGGAATACCATCGAGTCAACCATGGCCCGTTTCAAGGTTCTAGGAGTACTTCTAGACACTGCAACACTACCTAATCTTCTCGGTAGTTGCAGGAGAAATCAATTTCTTGTCCTAATAAGGGCCACAAACAGTACTTATTTTCAGCCTTCGTGACATCTGAACTGGTTTGTATCGTCGTACGGCATTTACTTGCAGCTTAGCGGTTTATAGTAATTTTGTCGGAGGAAAACTTCAAATACACGCTAATTGTATTGCACAGTGGGTGTCTTTACGGCCAAAACCTATCTGGCTAAAATCATTACTAGTTCAAAGTAAATTTGTAAGTTACACTTAGTTTATAGAATTTGCAAACCTTTTAGTATGTTGACTTACTAATGTTTTATTCATTTTTGTTTAATTATATCCGTACAAAATTGTAAGAAGAACGCGGCTGATTCGTGTAATGACCTTGATGGTATAATGACTGGTATGGTGACAAGTAATAATATATTGACGGAGTTTCGACGGGACAAAGACAATGTGCTTATTAACCAGTTTTACAATCTCATAGAGGAATCTAAAGGGTGTTTTGACAAACTTAAGTAATAGCTAAAGTTTTATTCCTAGGAACTGTGATAACATCGAAAGTAGCTTTGTAGAATCTCAATTCGCGAAAGCGTTTGAAACTTTCTCAAACTTGTGGAGATTTCAGCAAAAACACAGAATTGTCCTTTCATCGCAGAAAAAGCTAGAGCGCAGTCTTATCGGTGATATTGCACATAAGATTGGTCAAATATATTTTCGATATTAGTAAGTTATTTTATTTTATTTGCCTAGTCTTGTATGTGGGGCATCATTTTATTTAAAAGAGTCGATTGATTTCTTTTCTGCCATTCGAGCGAGAAAGTACTATTCTTCAGTTGATGGAAGCGTCAAATTGGATCTTATCTTTAAGGATTTTAGATGTCAAGCTCGCAGTATAATTGCTCATCTTCTGGCGAGGAAGAATACAGAAGCATTGAAGTTATTAGACGTAAGCGAATGTACAATTTATTTCATAGGAACTTAATGCGACTATCGAAAATTTAAAAGTGAACTTGCAAAACTATCGGTTATCTAAAGTGAAAATTGCTTCTTTTCTAGCACCATGGATTAAACTGCATAACGAAGTAACTGTGTTTGTTTCAGCACTTGGACCTATATCGTGGAATTTATCACTTGCGCCTGTGTCAGATTTTTCGAATTATGGATGCTATAGTGCTACGTGTCAGAAAGCCCTACATATTAGTCGAGCTGTTGTGTTCACATTTCATGAAACACAGGTATGCTATGAGTAGTGTGCTACTAATTTAAAGTTTATAAGAATGTTATACCGTAATCAATTGCTTTTAAATCATTGCAGATAAGAAATATTTTTTGATTTTATTCTAACGATTCCAGTTTTAGAGCATAATTAATTTGCATGTTGGCAGTGCTTCCTGTTACCGAGTATACGAACATTAGATACTGGTATGCCTTGTGCGTTCACATAAAGGGCTTGCATTTAATTGGATATTCTTTAAGAATTGGTCATTTCAAAATTTATCAAACGATTTTGGTATATTTGTAAAGGCGCCAGACCTATTAGCTGATGAGAGCCCCATAGACGCCAAGTACGGTTCAGTCTTCGTGTGCCAATAGGAGTCTGATAAGATTCTGCACTAAACAATGTCCTCAAATTTAAGATATGTATAATTAATTCATCAAGTACCTAATAAGTTAGAATAACGGGCGTTTATAATAGAAACGTGAAGGTAGTAATCCATTCATCCTTTTCAATGTTGTTTATGAATGAAACAGCCTAATAAGTTTGTATTTAATCAAAGCTTATGATTTGAGTGGTGATAACATCATAGCTGTTAGTATAATATTCTTAGAATAAATATTTTAATACTTACATGCTTTCCAAAGTTACAATAAGCAGCTGTATACGTATTCATTCGGCTGTTTCTTAGTAACCGAGAACAAAAATCGATATGGCAAAACATAACCGAAGTTATGAAAAATGTGATTATTTATATCATTACTTTGCGAGGAATGGAGTGAATTGTAGCGCTCTTTAATTATTCAATATACCGCACGTATGTTTTATATATTTTTTATCAATAATTCCAATAGCTAATGCGAAGCAACATTTACTGATTTTTAGCGATTTCTACCTTTATTTATCAAAGATTTCTGCTGAATACCGATAAAATCCACAAATACATTGTTTAATTTAATTTAAGTCAATCCTAACGATAACAATTAAGTTAGTATTTATCTTACTCGTAGATAAGTTTAGAAACTCGCAACAATTTTTTTTTCATTGCCAGAATAACTAACATGTTACTAAATATGTTATGATTAATAAGCATCTTACAATTTTTTTACATTTTATCAATTTATATTATTGCATAAAATGATAACACAAGGCGTTCTGGAATATCGTATCACGTAGATTTTTATAAAAAGGTTTTTGATTATTCTTGAGTAACGTATGCCCATAATTATTATTCTGTTCTAGAAGCAAATCTTTGGTAAAATTGAGATTTTCCAAAATATATTGAGAACGTTTATGTCACTAATCTGTAATTTCTTTGTTCTCGTTCGGGTCTTATAAGTACGCGTTACTAAAATGAAAATATTCTTGCGTATAAGAGATCGAAAGCTTCGTTATTAAACATGTAGTTTCATCTAATAAAACTTATATGAAAGGTGAAGCTTATATCATTTGGTGAGTGAATGCTAAGTGTGTTACTGATCTTGGTCATGATAGCTAGTATAATTTCTCTGAAAACAGCCTGAAACTCGTGTTTTGGATCGCTCAGATATCCTGACTGCATTGCCAATAGATGTGACATGCCCAATACATAGATGTTTTTGTCGGACTTTTGTTCTAGTATGAAAAAATCCCTCTACTTTTTCCACTTTTCGCATCGATATTTAAGGTTGGAGGTGCATGTGTGTATAATAGGATTTACGTAATTGAAATTCATACATCAATTAATGCACGAATTATTGGTCTTTTAATAGAAATTGTCAGATAAATGGAAGAAAAATATTGCATGTCGTTACTTTACATATTCTTACTATTACAGAATTTATTCTCGTCGAATTTGTTTTAACAGTCAATTTCTATGGCTATTGTTCAAATTTATTCTTTAATTAAATAACTGTTGTCTTGTTTTGGCTTTACTTTAATAATATTTTTCTTCAAGCAAAGAAATCTAATAAAAGCTAGCTAGGACTGGGAAGTCATTCGTGTGGAGGCGAGATTAATTGAGTCATGTGGTCAGGAAAAGATTAATGGTTATCTACAATTTGGTAGTGTATACAAATATTTTTTTAAATATAAAATTGAGGAAAGCAGACTAACTACTAGGCCAGGCATGCTTTAGTGGATGGTTATCATCACGGAGCAATACAGTAACATTTAGTAACTGAGGTTTCACTGCCATATAGCCATGAGAAAAGAGGAAGTAAGTTTAAATATTTATACTAAGAATAACATTTAAAACATAGTTCAAGTTATATCTGAAGGGGAAGATCTGATTCACGTAATGATCTTTACTTGAGTAACACACATAAAGGAGGCAGTCTAGACCTCTAAACAAGAAAAATGTAACCGACAGCTTTAAGACTAGACTCCATTGGTAATATAACTTCCTTGCATTTGTCACTATTCTTTTTATAATCGCGATCAAACCTCGTAACTAACTTATCTAAAAGTGAAAATGATTCAGCTAGAAAATTGCTACTAGATTGTCACTGTGCTCGATTTGAAGCGTTGGATTTCGAACCAAGAATTACGATTCGCATGGGAACTCAACCTGGCAGACAAGTGAGTCCCATTCTACACTGCTTCCGCTATATCAAAATCTGTCCACGTTGTTGCGCAAATCTAGCACTCGGTTAGAGAGTAATGATTCACTGTGCAATCTCATTGGATCTTTTGTTTATTTAACGAGGCGCAATTGTTGGCCGATCTAAAAATCGGTGTACTGATAAGTAATGCTTATTCCTTGTTCATAATATTTACGTATTATGCTCCTCAACCATTGATTTCCGAATGCCTGTAAGAGTCTAAAATCAACTCAAATAATAAAACTGCACGTACTTATGCATTGTACACGCGACCATTAAGACAGAGTAAGATAGTCGCTTTTCTCCATATATGATAAAAATTGGAGAAAGGTATTCTATCTTTCACGCTTGTTATATTGCGTGAGCTATTGATACGGCTATCAATATTTATAATCCTGTCAACCACCTTACAGGTGAAGTTTTGAAATTGATGGGTGATCCTGTAAAAGTAAGTTAAATTTAAAGAGTAACGATTGTATGCCGAATAATGGAACGATGACTGCTGATCTATTCAAGATATCCTCGGAAGTATAATAATATGATATCGTCGGCAGTCGAAATAGTATAATCTTATGCGGGGGGAACTTCGATACCTTCATCCTGAACGTATGGAAGAGTATAGTTCATTATGGCTTTTGTTAAAACGTTAAACATAAGTAGAGAAAGCAATATTAGTAGTAGTAGTAAAGTTGTAAACCGCAACGTGACCCGAAATGTCTGTGCATAGAGCACTGTAATCTTTTCATATTTAGTGATCATACCACCTTTTGACAGAATATAGAATGGAAAATTATTATTCAAATCCAGTCAAGTTCAGCCTTAACTGCAAAAAAAATCTGTAGTAGAAGGGCTATTTATATATCATTGATTAAGTGATTGCCTTACGATACGAATATTATCTATGACCCCCCGTTCTGGCCGGAATCCGACTTGTTCTTTAATATATGATTCACGCGAAGCAAAGATACAACTTAATATAATCGGCGACACGTTTTATCATTTATAGTTATTACAATCATTAAAAGTTTCGCTCAATTTTAATTTTCTCTGGCCTGTTGTGCGGATAGTTTGGGACAAGCATCGACTGTTACCTGATGTGAAAACTTCATCTCTTCAGTCTTTCTAGTTTAATAAGTTTCAGGGTCACATTTTAGATTGTGTTAAAATTCTCGTCTAATGGTTCGGAGTAGTATTATAAGCCGAGTTAGCGAGAATTTTGCGCCTGGATTCGAGAATATATTCAGATTTTTCTGGGACCCAGTGGTTCGTTCTACAGAAGCTAATAACGCCAAATATAGTAGTACTTGTATTTTACGTAGTGGATCTTACCTTCGCATACCGGAAATTCGAATTTTAATTATCAAGTAGATCTTATTATTTTTTCGGGAAGAAAGCTGTTATAGTTTGCTTTAATATAATTGGATGCTTATTTTCATTTCACCGTCCAAAAATGTGAATGAAAATTTTCAGCAAATAAGAGCATGGATCGAGTCAGCATACATTATTAAAAAGGAACGCTAGTTCTGGATGTAACTGCACCATCTATAATGAATTGCTACAACTCAACATTGATCTAAGGACTATGGAATGCCATGTGGCGCAACGCTTTGCTTTACGTCTATTCAAGGGTCGCTCACCATTTTCGTTGTCCATTGAGCTTAAAGTTTATCAGACACCTAAACGAAATTTTGCATCGCTTACGTGTTACCAATAACCAAGACTAGCCTAACTTATTGCTCTACAAAACCACCTTGGTGTCATCTTTACTGCAGTCCAAAGGACCTGGCGCAGATCAAATGAAAAGGCAACTCTGGTTAATGTTTCCGCCGTGAGTTTAGTGTACGTTTTTAAGCGTGCCGCACAATGACAGATGTTTACAAAGATCCGTTCAATCTCACAAGTTTAAGCTCGTGAGTTAAAGACAATACCAATTGCCCGGTATCCATATTGAGAAAATTGTGGTGCCTGAATTTGGAAGTCAATAATGCTTTCACCTAGTTCTTTATTATTCGTAGGATCCTGAATCTTAGTTTTGGATTCGCAAAGTATGTTAAATGTTATCCGTTATGCGTTTTTGAACTTCTTGTTATCAAATTTGTTTCTGTCTTCGCACATTAAATGCGCTGATGTTGCAACCGCACTTATGTGTAATGGACTCGGTGATTTAGTCAACCTCCACCATATTTATAAGATCTATAAGAGCGTTATGAATGAAATAATGAAGGCAGAATTGGGAATGAAGATGTCTGCAGTAGCCTAATTTCGCGTATCTACTCTGCATGACTCAGAAGATAAGGGTGCCCTTAATCCTGCGCGACGTTCGATATGCCATTGATTCATTAATGTTAGTCTTATTTGTGGTTTTATATGGACCATAAAATAACACTAGGTCGTCCATGCCTTGTGGAAATGACTACTTTTCTAAGTTTTAATTATTAGATATTTTGCCAACCATCACTGCTAGGCTTTATCTGTTTCTTTCCGGAGCCGAAACTTGCCCTTCGCATCTGGAACACATGCTATCATTCCATCACTAGCTATTTGACAAGTATTACTTAGTAGTTAAACCGTACTCAGGGACTCACATGAAACAGGATCATGGCTGTCAAAGTTCATGCTACCATTAATTGACTGATTAACTTGTGCCAACCGGTCTACAGATCTAAAATTTCTATGGCAAAGGGTTATTCTGTAGGTCAACTAATATTTTATTTTAATATGATGGAGTCTTTATAACCGTCTTTTCTTGTAGTGTATGTATAGCTACGAATATGAAGCTTCTCACAGATATGCATTCGTGAAGAATCAGATTTTAAATGTCATTTTAATGCTGTTTATGGAATTTCCATTGAGTGATTTATTTGTAATTTTTTTCATTTACTTATCTTTTTGTTTGAAGGCTGAGTACGCTAGTATGACAGTCGACGCTCTTCGAATTCGCTTGCTGCTCGAGTCTACAGCAATGACAGATGGTCGACCATCTGATAATTCAATAAGCAATGAAAAAGATATAGAAAATGAGTCTATTGACGCGCGCATTAAAGATAATGCTAGGCTTTATAAACAATCAGAAAGTCAATACAAAGTTACGCAAAAGTAAGTTATTTTATAATTGCGCAAAATGCCATCTTTTTGGCAATTATTCATAATTTTTTGGCAACATATGACACTAATTTTTCTGTGTTTCATTCGCACTATTTTTTCGAGCCCTCATTTGGATATGTTTTACTTAGAAATAAATGTGTCCCATAATCAGCTCATTTCTTCAGTCTATCTGTTGGCGTTACACAAATATAATCCAGGAGTTACTCCTCGCACCAAATAATCGTGTTATATATTATATAGTTGTTTTCACATAAAACTTCATCTCATATTTCACTTTCATGGAGTAATGTTGATACCACTACAGCTATTACAAATTCTTAGTTTTTAAACAGAATTTGATTACAATACTTGAATTGTTAAAAGAAATTTCTCTGTCTTGGCTTTCAATGCAATATAATGTTTCATATATAAGTGTCAAGTTTTTAAACTTATTTTCACTATACTGAATTTTTCATCTTGTGATCAACTGGCCGTTCACAATTCATCAGAATCTAATGCTTTAGCATATTTACTGTCTATATTATCCATAGTTTTAACGATACAGAGTATGGTATATTTACTTAATCAAGGTTGTGACTGGCATAGGATTGTCTATTGCCTGTCGTTGATCTACACCTTTTTGTAGTCCCCTCTCATAAATTAGTTCTGTTAGTTTTCTGCTTGAAAAATATACCATACACCTATTAAATAATTTAATTTTCTTACCTATTGTATGCGTTTTACTTTCTAACAATAAAATAAGCAACGCACATAATTTTTTTTGTTTTAGTTCAGCTGGTAAAAAAAATAATGAATATGTTAATACGCACTTTATATAATAAGATTTTTGAACGTGTTCGGATAACAAAAAAGTAATGATCTATAAACAAGTATTTACAATTCTAGTGCTCCGTCTATAATATATTTCAAAAATGTGCATAAAATAAGTAGCGCGACTTTTATCTTCCAACTATGACCAGTTATATTTACTTTCCTTCCCCTTTTCTCAATCTAACAATAACACTCTTTTAGATCATAACACTGAGCCCAATACCAGGTTGCCAAATATCGAAAATGGTTCTAGTAGATGATCATTCATTAAACCTAAGTTAGGTTTTAACGTAGGCGCATTTAATGTGCGAACATTAAAACAACTTAGAAAGCAAGAATCTCTCGCTCGTACGTTGGATAAATTAGAAATCGACATATGTTGCGTATCTGAAACCAGAATACAGGATCCTACGTGTATTACAGAACTAGTTGCACCATCCCTATCTACGCGTTATTGGCTTCGAACATCTGGTTCCACAGAGTCCTCTCAAGCCGGTAAATGGGGCGTTGGTATTGCCCTTAGCGCGCGAGCTGAAGCTTGCTTAATTGAATGGATCCCTTTAAATAGTCGATTGTGTGCGGCACGTTTAAATACATCTACTATAATCAAAGCAAAAAACCGTTATCATCGTTGCCTCTTCGTTGTATCTGCATATGCTCCTACCGATTGCAGCACAGAAGAAAGCAAGGACGCTTTTTAATCTCCTTACTAAGTAAAGCACGAAGTTCGGATATAGTCCTGGTTATGGGTGACATGAATGCTCAAGTTGGTCGCTTAAGTAACACAGAATTTCATTTAGGTGGAAGATACACTCTAAGCTCGACTCGCAATGATAATGGTGAACGGCTTTTGGATAGCTGCGCTGAACATAGACTATATTTAAGTAGTACAAATTTCAGACGTAGTGTTAGACGTTGTACTACATGGCGTCCTCCAGCACCCGGACAACGGTGGGCTCAAATTGATCATGTAGCAATTAGTAATAGATGGCGTGGTTGCATCCAGTATTGTCGCTCTTTTTGGAACACTTATGTCGACTCGGACCATGCACTTATCCGTTGTAGTTTTGCTCTAAAATTTTCCGGGAAAATTATTAAGAATAATCCCCAAATTGATGTAGGCAAACTCCAACAACCGTCCTTCCGAAAAAACTATAAAAATAATCTAAAGGCTAATCTAACTGGTCTGAATAGCGAAAATCCTAATATACTTTGGTCCAAGATAAGTTCCATTATGTACAATGCAGGTACTACTGTATGTGGCATAGCAGGCCCCCGTAGAAATTATCACTGGCTCTCTTTAAAATCTATGGAGATACTCGAAATAAGGCACCAAATTCCACCTAGCTCGACTCATAATAATACCCATCGCAATATATGACGCCAACTTAAGCGCAGTCTAAAAGGCGATCTCGAAAACTTTCTTCAAAAAAGGAAATCGTAATTCGTGCGATAACCATCGTGGTATAAGTTTGACTCCGATCGTATCAAGGTTATTTGCTTCGATTATCCTACGTCGTCTTAGCGCTTCACGCGAATCACATACAAGAGAAGAATAGGCCGGATTCCGCGCAGGACGAGGTTGTATAGATAATATTTTTACGTTAAGGCAAGTTCTCGAACAGAGACATTTATATCACCGTCCCACAATAGTCGTCTTTCTAGACTTCAAGGGTGCATTTGATTTGGTGGATCGCAATGTTTTATTCCATATCTTGTCGAAAAGCGGTGTGCCCACAAAATTTGTTAATATTATACGAGCTCTCTACACAAATACTTCTGGTCGCGTTAAGGTCTACAACGAATTAACGCATAACTTTACAACCAGCAGTGGTGTTCGTCAAGGTTGTCCACTTTCCCCATTTTTGTTTAATTTTGTAATCGATGCTATTATGAACACATTCCCACACATTCAGGACGCTGGAGTTGAAGTTCTCCCGGGAGATAAACTAGTCGGTCTTGACTACGCGGACGATATCGTACTGTTATTCGACAATCAGCATGCTGCCCAGACTACCTTAAATAGATTAACAGACGTTGTTCCGTCTTTCTGTATGAAATTCGCACCCTCTAAATATAAGATACTGTTACAGGATCACCAACCACTCACTCCAACGTTGCGACTGCAGAATGAAGATCTTGACATAGTCGACAGGTTTACAAATCTTGGGAGCTCTATCAATAACGTAGGTAATATGTCCGACGAGGTGAGAATACGGATCACGAAAGCACGAGTAGCTATCTCGAACCTTCGTCATTTTTGGAGAAACGCCAATATTTCACTTTGCCTTAATGGTCATGCTTACAATGCATCTGTACGCGCAGTCTTACTATATGCTAGTGAAACTTGGCCTCTTAGAGTTGATGATCTAAGGCGCTTACAAGCATTCGATCATCGTTGTTTGAGAAGTATAGCATATGTTGGTTACCAGCAACGAATAACTAACGTTGACATGCGTAGACGTATTTTTGGATCTGACAATAAGTGCTCGTCGTTAGAAAAAGAAATAAGGCTCCATCAACTTCGTTGGCTCGGTCACGTTTTGCGTATGCCCTCATTTCGATTGCCCAATAGAGCTCTGTTCTCTCATCCAGCACCAAATTGGCGTAAGAAACAAGGTGGGCAGATTTTGACATGGCAGAAACAATTAAAGTCACTTACATCCAAATTGGGTAGAATAGGACCCTCTCATCTGCCGGGATGGGATCCTCGGGCGCATTAAAGTTCTTGTTTAGAAACCCTTAGCGATATGGCATCGAATCGAGCTCAGTGGCGATCTTGTTGCAGATGTCTAGTAGAATCATCTTCGTAACTTTTTTTCCTTTGTAGGGCAAAGTTAGCTGCGAGGTTTGGTTTGTTTATGACGTGATACAGTGAAATCCGCAAGGAAGCTGTATTGCTGATGTCGCCTTGCCCAAATGCTAACTTGGCCATAATTGTGCTGTGGAGAGGTTTAGTTTGCCTCATTTCTGTGAGTTATCCTGATAAATTTACTCATAGTAGCAAAGTATTCCTTCTCTCTCTAACCTTCTCTCTCTCTCTCTCACGAAAATCTCAATAATAATTTGTCTAAATTCACTTATATACTTTTTTCACTTGTGGTTATATGGCAGTGAAACATTAGTCACTTGACTTTTGTATGGCTGGACATGATGATGATGACTTTTAACTACGAAAGTATAGGGCATTTTGATTTATGCATAAAACGTATTTCAAAAACTAGAATTTATGTCTGCTAGACATCTTGAACAGTTTCACCATATATAGCGTAACAAATGGAGAAATACGTCTCGTGCGCAGTGGACTCCAGCAGAGCCTAGTCGGCATAGCCAACATAATCATGCCATTTCACGGAACTCTGTCTGTTGTTGTCTGCTTGTCTTTCTCGAATAATAGATTCAGTACATGAAATTGGTGTTTCTCCATTTTTGCGAATTCTGTCATCCGCCAAAGTTGATTCAATAGACTGATGCTCTTCTCTTTCCGACAACTAAACATCAAGGACAGTGTATTCGAAGTCAGAATGTCGGTCATTGCTCCCGACCTCTACTCTTGTAAGCGTAGCAGAGACCCCAGTAAATGCTGCATTCACGACAAATTTGAATAAAATAGAATAATGGCACATCCTTTTCCACTACTGTAGCCTATCAAAAATGAATCAGATCGGTCGTTAATATTACAAGCTAAATTCGATGAATCTGAAAAACAAGCATCAAGTGAATGAAACATTTTGGTTTCGAAACCATCATTATGCATATCTTGATATTATGCTCGCTATCGAGTCAAAATCCATCGAGAAGTCTAGAAGACCAATTGTAGTATGCCTCTGATATCAGTAACGTAATTCAAAAGTGCGATAGAGTAAATAGTTTTGTCCAACACATCGCATTCAGAGCTAAAATATTGTTTGAATTGGCCTACTGCTAATCTAGCTTTTCACGTGTTCTTTGGAGAATAATAACAGTGATCGTTTGTGATGATGTTAATTTCGCCATTTTTGTGAATGAGCTCCAAACACGTATAACGGGTTTCTCACTACTAATTATGGTCTTGGGCATGTACAGGTTCTTTTGAACTTGCTTTCCTCCAGATTGAAGTAGCTACAGAGAAAAATCATTGCTTCCAGTGGTGTTGCAGTCTGTCATGCGACTAAAATTCTACCACTTCATCGTTTTCAAAGAGATATAAATATATATAAAATTAAATCCGCCGAGAAGGTTTACGGTTACCACCATCACATTGGAAATTATTATTTAGTTTTTGCGTTCGCTAATTGATTCAAATATAGTTTGCATTTGTGCATAAATATATAAAATTTAACGTTGCGTGTATATAATTTCATCACTATTTCAAAATATGTTTAATGTGCATTTATCATTACCACCGGAAACTGCATCAAATCTACATGTTAGCCTTATGGTTAACTATTTCCTTACTAATCGATTCCCTTGAAGATTTGAAATCATGATACAGGGTACATAACGATTTCGGCTACAGTTAATCCATCATAGTGGAAATGCCCTTCTGATGAAAAATATAGTCATGAAATCCTTACGGCGCATATGTTAGGTTATGGAAACTACAAAGAAACTTATGTATATCTCTTACAAAATGCATTTAGAATTTATGTGCTCAACAAGATTCAAGCCAATAATATATTAAATATATTCATTATTCAATTAATCTACGAATATTTTGCCTTAAGTAGACAAAAAAAATCTAAGCTGAGTTACGTAATCATATCTAAACTTATTGAACTGTTTTGGTTTCCATTTACCAATTATTGCGTTGATATAGTTTATTGGTAGGAATTTTTTAATGAAGAATTGATTTTATTACTTTAAGCATAGTGCTAATTGTTTCGGGATTACAGACGAAGATATTTTCGCACCCTCACCTGATAAGGTAGTCATCGTCATTCTAAAATGTGTAATATAACCTGGAGAATCAGTAGTATGGGTTTTTTGTCCTAGTAAACTCACGTGAATTTACCTGACTGGAATTTTGCTTGCACATTTGCTACGTAGTCACGAACATAACTTTTACAGTTTTTGCATATTATGTATAACATGAAGTAATACCTGTAAGCGCGATTTAGTGAAATGGAATTATTGTTCATTACAATTTCATGAAATTATTAATCACCGGTTTAAAATAAGCTTATGAATTTTTTTAATCATCATTGGAGACTGAACTGGACGGTTGATGTGATGATTTGTGTGACGTTAAATATATCATTGAAATAAACCTGCGACAGCTCTGCGCTACTTGAGTTTTGCAATAACGGTTTGCCAAAAAGAAGCGGTCTCACCCCGCGCTGGGCATGTGCGACCTCGAATTCATTTAAAGCCCTCCTTCATTAATATGAAATTTATGGTCGTGTTATTGAGTGATCAGTAGTTAAGTGATGAAAAATGCTGTTTCGTAGTTTTGGTAGGATCAAGCCTTCAATATTATCCTCTCTTTTGACGCCGTCCTATTTTTTATTTTATAGTATCCGTATTGAAGGATTGGTATCTGCTCATGGTCTGTTTATTTTTTTTGTGTCATTCTTAATTCCAAAAAATCAAATTTGTCTTAGAGTTTTTACCATCTTTATAATATTTTTTTCCGCCAGAAGTAACCAGTTGTACTTCAGTAATCTGTATCGTATGCTTTTTAATTAAAGGTATATAAATGATGCTTAAAATATATTGTTTATGTTTTCACTATTTATTAATTATTAATTGATTAGGATAGGATTTTAACGCCAAATAGATATAACTACGGAATACTTATAGATTATATGTCTGTGTACTCATTAGTTTATCAATGCCGCGTTTTGCTAACCTGAATGCTTACACACCGCAAAATAGCGAGTTTAATACTAATTAGTTTAACAATTATATTTTTCTTTCTTTACTCACTCGCCCGAACTCTAAACAGATGTTTTAATACAACTCGTCCGGTAATTGCAAATGATCGAGAATTTCTTATTGATTTAGAATCTGCTGATGATATATTATCAGGCAAGCAGAGGAATAGTTCTCTACAATGTCAACGTGGAGATCAGAAATTTGCAGAAAAAGTCTTGTTTGGCCAGTCGTCTACGGGTGAAGTTAAGCAAGATGATGGAATTTATGAACAAGCTAATTGTAAGTTCATACCTTTTTGGAATGTTGAGGCTTATAAAAGTGTGCCGTATTTATTTTAGTTAATCTCAATAATCTGACCGTTGTTTCGGAAGTTTACAGCCTGTCGATTAGTGGGCCCTGGCCAACTAACACTAACACCAATACTTTTAAATGACTATCGTATTGTGGTACAAATTATTCAGGATAGAAATAGTTGATTGCACAGGTAATTAGTTGTTTAAATTAATTTTACCGCCTTTAATAAACTCGAACAACATTGCTTTCGCTGTTTTACGACAGGTTAAAGAATGAATTTTTTATTTCAAACCAAATCACCTAATTTTAATTTTTATCCAGACAAAATATATTTATATAAATTTTCTTGTCGAAACTAAACAGTGAATAACAAAGCATTTACAAATCTTACAAATTATAATTAACAATCAGATATGTACATATATTATTTCAGTAATCATGAAGTCAAAGGAATTCACATGTATTGAGTAAATTAATTGTCATTTAATGCTTTCTACCAAAATTGCTACCTGGCCAAACACAACAGAAATTTTATTGACACATTAAATACTCATTTTTACCTAAGAAATTAAATTAAAATTTGTTTATAAGCTTCTATTTGTGAAATCTTGTGCCTGTAGATAGTTTTATGTTTTGAATTGCCTGTTAAACTTGTTAATTGTTAAGATTTGGGAGATTGGTTATTCTTTTAGTATGCAATTACTGATTGTATGCCTTAGTTGGTTTATTCATTCATTTTATCGCGTTCTTTTTTCACTGTTTAAAAAAACTATTTTACGCGTTGCGAAAATCGGCACATATGGGAAAAGCTAATTCCCAATAAATCAACGACATTAACAAACCAATAGAAGGTATTTCGTAAAGTAGACGAGCTCATAACACGTACATACGGCATAGTTATCACCGTTAATTATAGGCAAGCACTATGTTATCCGAATAGTCAGCAAATGTTTGACACCAAAAAAGCATCAACTGCATAAATACAAATACAAAATCATCTTTTGAAAACACCTAAGCGAACTTTCATTCACTTATTTGAAACTAAGCCTATTTAACCTTTGAGACCAATAATTTTTACCAAAGGCAAATGATGAGTTCCAAATGAAGCCAGAACCGATATACTTGATGAATTGCATTTGCTATCTAATGCTATTTTTTAGTTTATACTGAAACATGATAAAAATCCTTTGAATATATTTCAGTGAAATATATATATGTATATATATATATATATATATATATATATATATGTGTGTGTGTGTAACTCCAAACGTTGAAATTTTATCAGAATAATGCCCTAGTTTGTTAAATGTATAAAATTTAATAATTTATTTTTAGTTTGCCAGCACGGTAGCAAACAATCTAGCTTAAAGAAGTTTAATTCTGTGTTTTTTATCTTGACAAACATGTTGAAAACTATTATTGAACGCAAAAAATGGTTTTACAGACTTTAAAGCTAGTCTGAGCATAGACAATGTTTCCAATGTGTCTTGTGCTTTATTATTTTATTGCCTATGAAAGTTTGATATCATTTTAACTAGAATACGGATGGACTAAGGATTTTATCAATCATCTTGTTTTTCTTTTGTTACCAAGTCATTTCTTATTTTTTGAAATTTTGTTGTGGTGTGTACCATTCGTTTTCTTATTTGCCATTTATTTTCTTTGTACTACAAACTGCGTGGACTGATCGTCTACAAAACAAATGGCGCCTAATAATAAAATCACTGTTTATTATGAAGCAATAGATACGCTGTTGCGTGTATGGGCTTATTCGATGGTTTCTCTGGCAACGATATTTCGTTGCTTATTTACTACCTTTTAACAACAATTCATTTTTCATTCAGAATGCTGAAAACGTAACGCATTTCCTAAAAATTGTTAGCCTATGTTGTGTCCATTGATAATTGTAATGATAATAGCGTAGATATTACTGGTCGTAAGAAAGTTTACTTATTTTTCTATTTAATGAATAGGTAATAATGAAGAATAATTAGTCCCTGTTCTTGTAGCCATAAATTGAGGATTTTTGGATTTTCACTAGTTCAGAACGTAAGGAACAGTCAAACTATTTATTATTTAAATCAAGTTTGCGAGCTTCAAGTAAACACCAATCCCATTGTATTTAACCAGTCGTCGAACAACATAACAAAACTACCGCCAGCCGCAACGCACTGACGCGTTTCGACCTTCCATTATCATCATCATCAGAGTACGACTATCGAAGATCAAACCGCATTGAATATATATATGGAAATCAAATTTAGGTATGCGGCTCTCACCTGTAGCAGTCTCGCATACATTTAACTTGACTGGAAATGTCGGCTTCACAATTTCTATGCCTTCATATTACCGTTGCAGATGTCTGGCTATCATGTCCACGTTGGACTTAAGACGCCTGATTTCTCTTGATAGTGTCTAAGATTCTACTGAAATCTATCGCGCATATAATTGATTTCCGTTGCATTTACCAGTATCTTCTGCCGATTGTGCTCAATTTTTTCATCATATGAAAATGCACATGGCTTTATTTTTCAAAACACGCTTATAATCTGTTAATAATAATAGGTTCTTACAAATATGCGTCTTAGGCCATGTTTTATCTAGTTTAGGCTGCAAATTTACATTGCTATTCATGTTTAGCCACTGCCTAACTACGTCATTATTGTTGTATTTTTTACCTTGAATTCTTTCAAGTATTGCTCTGGCGGGCCGTTTCAGATATTTAGCTTGTGTAATTTTGAACATTGAATACTTAGTATGGGTCTGCATTTATTTGATATTTTGGTCTTTTGCACGTCAATTGTCATTCATTCTAATGCCGTAAAAGCAATTTTTTTCGCTATAAAACTAGCTTGTTATCTAAAGAAGCCAATGGATTTAGTGTACACTGGGCTGGAAGCATAAACATACGCAATCACACTAATAAACAAACGATTAAAATAAACAATCATTAGTGCCACGCTAAAGTCTCGTGGTTGCAAAATAATTTATTAGTCTTCCAGACTAACTAAGTAGTCGCTGTCACCGCGCTGGAAACGAGACATCTACCAAAAATAAGAAACTCGCATTAGCACGTGCTTATACAAATGGGCACTGTTTAGCAAGTTGCCACCTACTTAATCATCAGACTTGCTCGTGTTTTAAAGTAGGATTGTTTTTATGTCGTGGTCATCCTAATTATGTATTAAATGAATGTAGGAGGCAAAATTTAGTTAAATATTGCACATCTCCTTATTTCGAATACAAACGGGTTGTCTGCTTATAAATGAATCATGCTAAGTATGATATTATTGTCATTCTTTTGCCTGTTACTAACGTAATTTACTTATAATATTTTTTTCTCAAGATGCATTCTTTCGTTGGAATTCTCGCCATCTTCACCTTCCTTCCCGCTTCTTCTCTCGTATTCGTTTTCTCTCTCTCTCTCTCTCAAACTAATACGCACACACAAAGTCGTTGTTGTTCGCTTCATATGTACAGTTTTATTTTGTGCGTCTCTCTCATAATCTCAGGCCCATAGGTTATCTCGCATGTCGAATTGTCAAATGCGCAAATTAAAAGGGAAGTTCCAACCCGTACATTGGCGATAGAACTGTCTTTCGGTCATTTAAATTAGTAACCATGCCAGAGTCTCTGGTTATAATACTTAAAAGCAGCTGGGTTACTATGACTAGGTTTTCCCAACATTTTCAAATCGTCACACGCTTTTGTGTTGCATTTAACTGTTTATTTTATTATTAATCATCTCTCTTCTTTCTATATATATATATATATATATATATATATATATATATATATAATGAGTGTTCAATAACGCACTAGGATATTCACTACCTTAAATAGACAACATTTTAGCAATATCTCTTGGCACATGTACAGCATTTTGGCATACAATCGTATCGCTGCTATGAAATATCAATAGTTGCGTTTGGCTAAAGACTAGCGGTTAAATAGTGAGGAAAATAAAAGCTTTAATAATGCGTATACATTATTCGTCGTGAAGTCCTACTTTAAAAAATTGCATGCTCGTATTAGGCGTCGCGAACCAAGAGGATATACCATAGTCAACATGAACTAAAAGTGTAAAATAATTTATGAGTTTTGAACTATTTCGAAAAATGTGGACATTAAGAATAAATACTTTATATATTCCTTGTTGTGTAAAGCTAATATATGTAGATATATATATATATATATATATATATATATATATATATATATATATATATATATATATATCAGTTTTGTATTAAATGTTGCGTTACTAATAACAATGAACGAAAGAAATAATCTCATGCACGCATTCGTTTCGTATTGCCTATCGACTAATCATCAGAGACGGTACTAATGATATGTACCTGTATAATAGGCCTAACAAATGTGGAGCATTTGGATAATAACCTCCTATGCGAATGTGTATTAAAATAGTAAAGGATTTAACTTCATATAAAGTCACTATATATGTCAACTTTCTTCCAAGCCTTTTGAGAGTACCAAAAAATAAATAGTTTTAGTGAAAGATTAAATTTAGCCAAAATTAAGAATTACAAATATTTCTAAACACGTGTTACTGCACTAGTGCCAAACACTCGGGCCTCGATCGGCATCAGTTACCACATTTCGTAGTTATCATGAAATTGTTCTATTCAATATATAATAGTTATATATTGTTTGTTATGAAGAACCATATATATGCATTTGTGTTCTAGGTATTGCACACCTAGTAACAAATTAGTCTAAATAGGACCAGAGGATAAATCAAGGTCAGCATGAATAAAAGGTATAATCTTATACAAACTTGCGTTACTGGTAATTTATCTGCAAGGGCCGATATTTTTAAAATCATCGTGTTGGTACGCTTTACAGGCACAGAGTAAATAATGTAAAGTGAGTTCACTTTAAAATCGCATTTTCAAAGATTTTATAAGAAGGTAACTACCATTGCTAAATACTGTTTGTTGCGGAGAGCTAATATATATGTGTATAGATAGGTTAGGAATTTAAATAATTGAATATTTTTGACCAGAAGGATAAACCAAAAGGCATGAACGTGGAAAAGCACGAAACGAATGTGCATGAGATTATACTTTCCGTTCATGCTGCCTTTGGTTTATCCTTCTGGTCACAACTGAACTAATTTGTTACTAGGTTCGCAACTACCATTGCTGTTTGAATACACATTAGTAGAGGAAATTGTAGCTGGTATATATTGTAGTAACGGCTCTTACTGATGAGTCACCGATGAGCACGAAACGTATGCGTCAGTGAGCTTACATTTTCGTCATGTTGATTTTAGCATGTCAACCTAATCTTTTATCAACTCGTTGATATTTCTGCCAGGGCTTCCACATACAAGTGTGAAATCTACTTGCGGATATATATGCAAATAAGGTTTGAGCATCGTCTACACTTCTTAATACGCCTGCGTAAGTTTTTTTTGCTTGTACTTCACACAGAAGAATAATCTGTTACTGCAAGCCAAATAGGATTCTCTTGAACTTTGCACGCACATTTTATTTTATGCATCAGTTAGAACATGATAAGGACTATTATTTAAATCAAATCTGTAAGCTTGAAGTAAACAACAATCCCATTGTATTTAACCAGTCGTCGAACAACATATCAATACTATCGTCTGTTACACGTACTGACGCGTTTTGACCTTCCATGATCATCATCAGTGTGCGTGAACCGGTCAAATTCAGTTTGTTAGGTATTTGCTTCAAACTCACAAACTTGATTTAAAGAATTTTTATCATTAGCCGTGCAAGCAATGATTGCTTATTTTTATATGCTAAAGTCTACTTTCATAAATGTTAAATTGTTAAATTTATATTGCTTAAATTCACTAGCTTTGTATGCGTAATGAAATTAATATTTACCACGCCTTGCCCGAGTGTTAACTTGGCCATAACGGTGTTGTGGAGAGGTTTAGTTTGCCCCATTTCTGTGTGTTATCCTGATAAATTTACTCATAGTAGCAAGGTATTCCTTCTCTCTCTCTAACCCTCTCTCTCTCTCTCTCTCTCTCTCTTAAATCTCAATAATAATTTGTCTAAATTCACTTATATACTTTTTTACACTCCTTATGGTTATATGGCAGTGAAACATTAGTCAATTGACTTTTGTGTGGCTGGACATGATGATGATGATGATGATGATGACGCCTACCAGCTACTAATTGTTAAAGTTATTACTGAATTTAACTATCTCTATTTCTATAATTCTTCGGTAATTTATGATCATTTTTCTATTTGAATATAGTTATTTTTCTGTTCTATAATCTCGCACTCATATAAAAAACTTTTATATGTATCAAGAATACGACTACCAAGCAATATTTAAGATTTAGTGGATGAGTTAACCTTTTTTCTAAAAGTGAAATTTTTATAATCTCGATCGAGAGCTGAATAAGATATTGTGGATAGGTGAATAAGCCTATAACAAGATTGACAAATATAGAGGTAGGCCGATTGATTTAAAGCCGCTTCGATAAATGTTAGATGGTCACCAGGATATATAGATAGACTTAAAACTGTATGAAGGTATATATCAAACTAACAGAGGTTGGATAGATGATTAGACTGATGTACACTCAGATGTAAAACAGTAAGATGGCTACCTGGAGTTAGAGTGTTAGATAAGATAAATAGATGGTCGCATATCTGGATAAATGGTTTTTCTATATTAAAAGATAGAAATAATGTTGGTTCTATATATATATATATATATATATATATATATATATATATATATATATATATATTCTTATAATTAGGAAAACAACACATAAATAACAAAGGGGATAAAGGCCATTTATTTCGTGAATACTAAACATCTCTTATACAATCATACATATTTATACATTTTTGGTTTTCAATTGATTATGCTATTGGTAACAAATCTGACTCGTTATTACTGCTGTTTCTTGTTTTGACTAGTTGGTGAGTGTGTATGCGTTTGTGTTTGTGTTGTGTATGCGTGTTTGTATGTAAAGGTCATTCTCGCAGTATTGCGAAGTGATGTCTGAGATCTTGTCATTATTGTTTTGGTATCTTGAGAGTTAGCCATTTGTGCACATTGTTCACTGTTACATATACAAGTGCTATTTTCCCAGTATAGTTGATCGTTTCACCCCGCTGCGCAAGATTGCTATTTTCGCTTGGTAACAACGCTAATGTTGATTGCAATGTTAAACGCTCACATTGTTTGGAGACTTCTGTCATCGTATGCGCCTCTGTTATTTCCACTTCAGTTTGTTGCCAATCCGATTGTACGTTTGTTGATTCTAATCGAGGGCCTGTTTGTTCTTGGCTGGATACTAGTAGATTGTTGTTGAATTTTGTTATTCTTGGCCAGTCGATAAGGATATCATGTTGATGAAACTTTTGAATGTTAAGGTCAGGTGCTTGTTGTTTTATGTAAAGTGCTTCGTAGATAAATAATAATTTTTCGGATTTTGCTTTATATAAAATTGTGAAATTGGTCGAATTGACAGGGTGCCCCGTTGCCAATATATGATCGGAAATAGCTGATTTTCCTGCCAGTATAAACTAAGATTCGTATAGTGTAGAAAAGGCAATTCATCCAGTAGACCGGTTTCGCCCTTGTTGGGAACTCATCATGTACAGGCCAGAATTTACCGCGTCAGGGTTTGAACCTGGGCACGTCTGCTTCGGAATCTGATGCTCTAACCACTACTCCACCCTGCCGCAGCCGGTATACAGTGGGATAAGGGGCGTTATACCGGATCCTACTGATGATTCGTAAATATGCACGAAACGAACATTCTTTGGTTTAACCTTTTGGTCATATTTGAACTTATTTGTTACTGAGGAATATTTAATACACAATTGAATATTTATTTATATTTGGCATAAGACCTGTAGCTTTTAAACACCCATGCATATGTTTTAGTTGGTTATTTGGTTCATTGGTGTGTATTATCAAAATGTGTAAAAACATTCATTTTATTTATAGTAGATAACATGCTATTTGAACGAATACAGTCGTCGATTTCAAATAATTCAGTTTTTGTAGTAATGTTGAGAGTATGACAAATCATCAGTTCTATAGTCGGATATTTTTCTTTCGTGTTTATTCTGTATACTTACATGAATAAAGGTCTATATCTCGCGCTCTTAATCGCCTGTTTTCTGCTCGGCCGGATATTTGCTCACGTTGAGGCGTGTTTTGATAAACGAAAAAAAGTTCCTTTTCATCTTGAAAGCATTATCAACTAATCCTAATTCATTTTTGAGCAGCATTCGAAAGTTAAAATAGTAATTAAAGTTTCGTCATGCTACTTGTTTTTAAAATTTAACTTCTTTTGATATTATTCTCTAAATCATGTTGGCAAGCCGGAAGTAAACGCCATTCCCAATGTATTTTACCAGTTGTCGAGCAGCATGGCAAAACTATCGTAAGTCACACTATGTTTTTCGACGAGTGGTAAAATACAATGGGATTGGTGTTTACTTCAAGCTCGAAAACTTCCATCACCTGCGCAATTAATGATTGTTTAATGCACATTTTTCTGTATGTTTTTTTATAGTTAATGATGTTTTTAGACTACTCATATAGATATAAACTATATATTGTTACGCAAAAAACCAGGTTGTTAAGCATTTCTGCTTGCTTATTCATAATTGCCATGCTCTGAACGTTCTCCCTTCAACTTTATTAGTTTTGGTAAATATTTTCTCAATTCCTGTTGGCCTGTTGACCACGTGCTTATGTGTGTTTGCGAACATTCATTTGTGCCCGAATAGGTGGGTAAGTGTCTGTGCGATTGCATGATTGACATAGTAAGTATTTGAGTAAGTATGAAGAAACGATTCGTTTGCATGAAATATGCATTAGCAACCAGCTAAGCTATTTACATAATGGAGCTAGTTGTTCGGACTTATTTTAATTCATTACCTTTTAACCAAGACGAAATTGCACGTCCACGTTGTCATGTCACCTGTTGATGCCTTATCTGTTTTTTCAATCAAGGAACAATAATTACTCGCTTGATATATATGTTTCGATAGATTTTGTTAGTCGTCAAGACTAGATATTTCAATGAGTGATTTTCTAAAATTTTATTATTGCAAATGTAGATAACTTAAATTTAATTCTTTTTTGATCGTTCAATTTTCTGGTAACTGTTCAAATGCGCTTGTTTTGTGCATTAATGCGTTGAAAGTAAATCGGTGATTTAACATTTTGCGCCTCACGTAGGATTTATTTATTTCAGAGCGTACAATAATATTATTACCGTTGTATTTTATTGAAACTACGATTTTGTACTTAAAATAAATGTCAATGGCATATTTTAATTTAGCAGTTGATTTAAATTGCGAATCTGCGAATAGGTTTCATTTCTATTTAAATTAGTTATTCGATGTCCAAACTATTAATATCCGCGCTAGTAGTTATAGAATATTTGTCAAACGAATAATATAGCCTCCATTGTGGCGCCTACATTTAGTTGCGCAATCTGTTATGCACTAGTTGTGCTAACGAATACTAGTGTACATTATTGGTGGTGCAAATTTTGATTGGTGACAAATTCTTTGACTCTGACATTCCTGGCTTACACCGATATAGACCTTGTCCATGGATAAATATGCCAGTATTTTCTTAAAATTACACATTATTGTATATTTAGTTTAGTCGAGTGTCTTTATAAAAGCTGTTGAGCAGGACGGCGGGTCTCTCAAAATTGAAACATAAATGTAGTTGATTCTGTACATGCTATTGATTTCAAATACACAGTAATTTAGATTTCTCACCTAACTGTCATTTTTACTATTGGTCTGCCTTCTTTTATACTGTATTACCATATCACTTATTTCTATTTCCACACACACACACACACCTAATTTGAAAATTGACCCAGTTAATTTGTTTTTTTTTTCTCTGGATTGATTTTTGTGGGCTATTCCTTTCACGACATTTTCTACTTTATATATATATATATATATATATATATATATATATATATATATATATATATATAACATAATAATATTTATAGAGCTTTATGGGATAAGCAATTATATGGGAATTATACAAACAGGGAAGCATGTTAAGGCCATTGGGCTTGAACTGGGGTTGACGACACGCAATTGATTGGTTGTTTTCCCCTTATTTCACACCCTCTCTTCTTGTTTACATATCTCTATCTTGTTTTGCCTTGCAATATATATATATATATATATATATATATATATATATATATATATATATAATTAATAAGATATGTAATTTCCTAACATTTGTATGTCATACATTTTTTGTCTTTGCTTTTTGCAAATAACGCCAAATTTTCATTATTTCAATCCTTGTGAATGGCCTAATTTTCTTTTATTTGAATATAGTTCTACACTATTAATAATGACACTATTTCTCTTAAAGTTTTTGTTTACTTCGTTGATTTTCATAGGCTATTCTACAAGGTTTAGAACAAATTTGTTTTACTTTATTTTATATAGGTTACACAATTTCTGTAGGCCTAGAAGAGGCCATAGATGAATGTGTTATTAGATTAGTTTTAATTTTCGTCATTGGCTTATGTATCTCTATCCATTATTGCTTTTTTCCTATCGAATCAATAATAATAATAATAATATTTATTCACATAAACAGAGGCTCCGCACCTTTATTCCAATCAGCACTATAATTGCGATTAGTTGTCAAGACCGAACTGTTGTAACATTTGCCTCAGTATAACAGTTCGCTCAACGCTTGATATTTTAGTTGCCTAGATATGTAGCTTAATAAATGGTTAAGTGATGATTAACCTTGAGGGTTATCCAGTCAGACATCTATTCAGGCTTGCTTACAACAACTATATATGCAAGCAAACCCACACTCATTCACAATTTCACAGGCCAACTCTATTTGTGTATCGCCCTAGTTACTCTACTATCGCGAAAATGCTAACCGTCAGACAAGAAACAGTATACCGTCATGACTACTACATGTAACCTACCAGCCGGTTCGCACATAGTACAAACAAATCAGACATACCAGGTTTTAACCATGCTAAAATGGTTCGTAAGATGACTTGCCAACGGACATCTAGTTGTTATGTGAATTCTGCGACTGATTTTTCTTGTGCTAATTGATGCGTGCCTTGCACAAAATTCGCACACACTACTACATACACAGACACACTAGCGATTTTATATATACATATACATATATATATATATATATATATATATTAATAGACTGCGTTATCAAGATTGGAGTGAACATCCATGTTATAATTGATGTATACTACCAGAGTGAGAGATAAAATGTTTGCGTATGTGTATGGTTATTGATGTGAGGTTGAGCTAGTGCGTGAACCCATTCGCTAGCACGGAGACAATTTATTTTGTACTCTTGTTTTTTGTTGTACACGTGTTAACGCACTTGCAAGTAGCTTAGTCATTTTATACTATGCGTATGCTTTCAATTATGTATACAAATGTCTGCTCGTTGGCATGCCCACTACAATTGAAAATGTAGTGCTAACCTCTTGTTGCCCGGTTAAGTTTGAACTGGCTCCCTCTCTGAATAACCTCCTATTAAGGCTTCATGTTGATTGTGCCTTGCCTTATTGATCCGAAGCATGTGTCATAGCTACAGCCCACATATGCTTACTCTGTAGCGTTACGGTTATGGCCTAGGTTGCTGGTTTGGGAAAAATGAGGCTCTTTAATCATAAATTGTTTTAAATTCGTTTGTCGGGTCATCGTCAAATACTTAAGCATACTAATGGTGATTCCTGGTTTCATTTCTTACGCTTGGTTACGGAGACCTAATATATATAATCAAAACCCTGGAAGTTAATTAGAATTAGACCAGAAGTATATGCTTGATTCAGCATGAAGTAAAGATATAATCGGATGTTCACATACGTTTCATGTTTAATTTTCAGAATACTTTGGACTAGAATTACACATCTAAACCTTTTAAAATAGTTAATTCGACTTTGGCAAAATTGGATCTTGCTCGAAGTGTTTCTAATTGGTTTAAGTGAATCCCTAACAGATTTTGTTGCATTTTCTCGACTTTTATGTGTAGATTCATTTGTACATGGAATGTTTGCAAAACGCGAACATGGACAAGCTCGTTCAAACGATCACATGTGATGTAGCACTTTTAAATATACTTTATGATAATTACTTTTTTCATTTTAAATTTGAAAATGATTGTGAAACTGGCTTTTTATATAGTGAAAAAAAAGATTAAATTAAAATAAAATGTTTCTAATATAGCCATTTGCTGCACAGTACATCCATTATCACAGCGTATCTACAATTTCCCAAAGAAACGAAACCGAGACGTTATTTACCTTGAAGAAAATCGTGTTCCTGTTCCATGGAATGTCTAGAGGTATTAAAGCCACTATAACATGAAAGACATTTTGAAACAAAGCTGCGGTACAGAAACAAAGCAGTGAAGCCACAACTAACTGAAGGATAATTAATGTTTATTTACCTTATAAATACAGAATTAGTAGCTAATTATATTCCCAATAATAAATATTGTTTAATTTTACGATAGTTTGCTTGATAAACGTGCATTAAAAGAATTGAATCTCTGCTTTCCAACCGTCATTAATGCACATGCATTAGCAGCTTAAATCGCTATGTAAGTTGGATTGACCGACTACAAAAGAAATAAATCCAGCTTCTTTTTAGACTAAACACAGCTGGAAAAGCGGAAAAATTCAATAGTTACCCAATGCATTGACCATTAAAATGGAATCCATTATCCTTATTGTGTAAACTGTTAGGATCAACGTCCTCTCCCTCTATCTACCTATATATCTCTATCTGCAGTTGAACAAGTAAAACGATAGCCATTAATTATATATATATATATATATACATATATACTATATATATATATATATATATATATGTATATAAATTATATGTGTTTATGTATGTATGTGTTTGCTTTTGAATGTGCATTTTCGTGAGGTGTGATTTTATATTATTTATAAACATTATCAATATTATTAGTCTTCACTTGTTTCATTATCATATAATTGAGTAACTGGTATTTCATTAAAGTTAAGCTCCGCTTAAAATGTCCTTTTTCATCTGTATGTTGTAGATTTGATTTTTATAAGAAGTTATTTTGATTAAATTTGTCTTATATATTATTCAAGAGTGATTATGTCAAATAAAATTGCTACGTATATTAGATATTAGAAATAAAAATTTTATTCTGCCTCGCTATCTCTCAATACATAACATCGAAAGCAGTAATACAGTCATATAAATGCAAACAGTGAGATTAATTTAGTGTATCATTATACTTACATCACAGCATACTTTTAAATAAACAATAGTATAATTTTTGTGTATAATGGCTAGTTTCTTTCCTGATTACTAATTAACACTGCAATCTTTCAATTATATCCATTCGAAGTTTTTATTTGACTAAGTGAATGAGAATACGTCCGGTTTTCATTTTGATTTGTATTGCTTTGCAGCAGTCATAGGATGTTGGTTGCTAATTTTCGTGTTGCGTTGTGAGTGTTCGTGAGTTCTTGTTTGTTTGCCTGTTGAAATTACTCATATTGTATTACAAAGTGATGTCGGAGATCTGGTTATTCTTGTTTTGATAGCTTGAGCTTTGACCAAGCTATCGCTTAGCTGGCTATTGCATGTACGAATGCTATTCCCTGTATGTTGTCTTTTTATGTTGTATTGCTCTTGAATTTTTATTTTGTCACCATGGTGTCAGTGGTGAGTGTGTAGTTTTGCAGTGTTAATCTCTCATCTGTTTGTGCAGTTTCTATCACTGTTCGTAATGTTAGTGATGCTGTTCTCACTTCGGCTTGTTGCCAATCCAGGCGAATGCATGTTAATGCTGGTCCAGTCACGTAAAATATCATATTGGTGGAACTTCTGAATATTTATTTAATTAAATAAACATTGGTTGCGCGGGAAATGATAACAGTTAATTTTGCATATTTAGGTTGTATGCTTGATGTTTAATATTAATTAATTATGTTTCCGAAATTGTGTAGAACTGAAAAATTCGTGATATATATATAATTAACGGCTTTTTCGCATGACGGCAACCAATACGAAACAATATCTCATCATATGAGTATGAGCACAATGATTTGATTGGTAATTTAATGTTCTCTGTCGAATATATTAGGCATTCTTTTTGTGACTTTATTAACTAGAGTAAATTGGCCATGCCAATTCAAAAACATATTTTTGCCAAATTTTGTCCAAATTTCATTTTTAATACTCAAAACCTATCAGTCTGGTATATATATATATATATATATATATATATATATATATATGATAATGTTGTTTGTGTGTGTTGGGTTTATGTGCATTGGTGTGTATGAACGTGTATTGCGTACAAATAATATTTTGGTTGTTTCTATGTGAACGAATGAGTGAAAACGTACTAATTTTTGGTTTGTAACTTACCGTTTATGCAACAAAATATGTTTCTTATTTGGCTGTTGAATTGTATGTCAATGTTGGTGTATGTTAGAAAGGGTGGTTCAAATTGACTAAAATGTTTTGAGTTGAAGTAATACATGAGATCTAAGTACTTGTATTTTCGGCTGCCTAGTGTTTCCTTGGTCATTGCATTCACACATGTTTGCTCTGCATTCATGCTTTACGAATTGTTGCTATGCGCCGTCTGTGTGCTGCGGTTCCAAACCATCTTTTTGTATTATGTTGTGTTAATTACATTTCTAAGTGTGCTGTATCTGATGAGGGTGATGATTATACTAATATAATTTAAAACTTGATGGCATTCCAGTTGCCAACCTGACTGTGTTGTGTTCAATATTATGCTGATGAATGAATTGGGGGTAACAACATGAATTCTGCATTTGTTATCCAGGCGAATAATAACTTAGATGTGATTAATTTCTAGTATTTTTATTGATTCGTGACCAATAGTGTCTAGTAGCAGACTTTCACGGCACTTAATGATTTCATGTGATGACATTGAAGAATATTTTTTCATCCTCCCTTTATGCAAAACGGATACATCTACTTTCGTAAATTGGGAGCCTAATTTGAAAATTGTACTCTGTTAATATGAATTTTTTACATCTCTGGATTGATTTTTGTGGGCTATTCCTTTCACGACATTTTCTACTTTATATATATATACATATATATTCAATAGATTAACCTACTGGATCGGTTTGTCATTAAAAGACACGTGTGTAGTCGATAAATTTACCACGGCTGGGATTTTAATCACAGGACATTCTATGATACAAATACCACGCATTCGCCAATCGACACATTGACTTATACAGTATTGTTACGGCGATTTTTTTACTATCGTCCGCAATATAATATATTTTTTGCCAATATAAAACGTTTTACAGAACCTAAACTTTGTTATTGAAGGTGAAATTGAGAAGAAAGAAAAAACTCGTTTTTAATTTACATTGTGTTTTGGTTTTTGTAATAGCACTGATGTACCTAAGAAGTTTGCTGCAAGTAAGAAGTATCTGCAAAGGGATTTGTATGCTTTCTCCACGTACATTCAGGGATTGTTTTCCAGACTCACGAAGTAATGTTTCAGTCAGTGCCTTAGAGTTAATTTGCGATTTACACATAATTGAGAAATGTCCAGTTATTTAGATGTAAAACGTCACTATATTACTCACTCAATCTTCTTTACTAGTGTAAATATCACTTAATCAAGGTTGCTATCTTGATGCAAAAAAATTCTGGACAGTACGTGATAAGTTCATAATAAGGACAAAAGCGGTCCACTGGATGAATTTTCTTTTCCACACTATACTATACTTAGTTTATACTGGCAAATATATGTAAATAATGGGTTAGGTGTTTATATAAAGATCGCAACATTGATTAAAAGTAATTCTTATCGCAGCCCGTGCAAAAAATTTTCGTTTAGTTATATAGTGGAAGTATTGTTTGAGACTGTGGCATGTAGCCTATTCGTTGATAGCTAATTCCACTAACTTAACGGCAGATAATTGTAACTTGTGCTTTACCAATTGTATCGAATTTATCGGCGTGAATTAGGTTTCGCATTGATGCCTGTTAACTGTATGAGTGCAAAATTGGAGTAAATTAATGCAGCTTCAGAACCAAATGCAGTAATTTTAAAGCTTCTCTGTCAGAATTGATTAGTAAAATTTTACACTGAAACATTTGAATAAACATATTGTCTTACCTTTTTGATAAATGAAATGGTTGACCTCTCGTCGTGGCATTTTGTATTTAATCATAATGCGGTGCATCGTGATCTGGCGATTGATATCTTGAATAATGGTATCAGGCAATGGGCGATGATAGCCCGTTTAAGAACGCCTCAACAGATTTTGCCGATTGTATATTTTGGAGACACTTGGTAGGCTGTGACCGACACCGAACCAAGCTATTGAGTTTTTTTGTCTAACATTTGCAAGAAGTGGCAACAATTATCAATCGTCTCACAGTGGTAGATAGGGGGTTCACCGATGCCCTAGATTTGAAGACTGGATGTTGTGTGGATGCTGAATGTAATTGACACTTTTAGAGTGCTGGGCATAATTTTCCAATGGCAGTTGCAACGGCGCCTATACGCCTTAAAATCTCATCATAATTCGATTTGTCTGGTATATTAAAATATACCGGTTATACGAATTCGTGGACAACGGGCTTTCACTCAATATTATTTCAGCATAATTTCAATACTAAATATCTTATTTACCATCTATATGTATAAATAATTTACCTATAGGTTCTTCCATTTTTAAAGAGTTTATTATTTGAGTTTAACTTCCGCTGATGTTGCAGTCATATTAATGGTCAGTTTGCAGTTTTTTGGCGTTTTGGATTTTCGTTTCGATATCCCACCTCACGCCTACTTCCATTATCATTAAAAATTATTTTGTTAAGCATTTTGTTTTAATCAAATCTTTATTTGACATTAGTCTAGCATTTATTTTGTTTATATTATATAGTATTTCTTCTTGCTCCTATTGAACCAACTTACTGCTTAGCATCTTTTGAAAATTTACACGTTTAATGTCTTCGCAACCAGAAATATTATTGTAACTTCATGGCAACCACGATTATTTGAAACGTGATTTCAAGGCATATCGTGGTGTACCTGGTGTCGCTCTGTGTATTTCTTTATATCAAGTTGAAATTCTGATTAAACGCGCCCTAAATCTAATAGATAGATTACTCGTCCCACTTCAAATTGGCTTAGCATGTCAAAAAGTGGTTCCTACTAATGTGTAACGAGTAAGCAGAATCTCGTCTGTCAATAGATTTACACTTTTTATTCTACCTATTTGTTCAAATAAAACTAGAAATATATGCCGAAGTCAA